>JAUTDX010003616.1:0-55890 GCA_030844895.1 Ambrosia x helenae
TTTAGACTCTTGTGATCAGTCTTTATCACAAATTTCTTGGCTATCAAATAATGGTGCCATTGTTTGAAAGCCATTAAAATAGCCAATAGCTCTTTCTCATAGACTGATAGTGACTGTTGTCTAATTGAAAGAGCCTTGCTGACATAGGCCAAGGGGTGTCCTTCTTGCATAAGAACAGCACCCATGCCTTTTGATGAGGCATCAGTCTCAATGACAAACATTTTCTTAAAGTCTGGCAAAGCCAAGACAGGAGCAGTGATCAAGGCCACTTTCAATCTGTCAAATGACAATTGTGCCCCTTCATTCCAAACAAAACTGTCCTTTAACAGTTCAGTCATTGGCTTTGCTATTTCCCCAAAACCCTTTTATAATTCTTCTGTAATAACCAGCAAGTCCCAAAAAACCCTTAGTTGTTTTTGATTTTGGAGGCACAGGCCACTCTTTTATAGCTATTATTTTCTGTGGGTCTGTTTGCACCCCTGCCCCAGAAATAATGTGGCCTAAGTATTCAACTGACCCACCCCCAAATGAACATTTAGATTTTTTAGCAAATAGGGTATGTTTCCTTAGGAGAGATAATACCTGCTCAAGGTCTGCAAGATGCTGAGTCATATCAGGACTATAGACTAGTATGTCATAAAAAAAACCAAAGTGGTCTTCTCATTAGCTCTGCAAAAGTATTGTTCATCAATGCTTGGAATGTTGCAGGAGCATTGGTAAGCCCAAAGGGCATTACCACAAACTCAAATAGCCCTTGATGGGTCTGGAAGCTGTTTTATGCACATCAGCCTCTTCCATTCTTACTTGATGGTACCCAGCCTTAGATCTAACTTAGAGAAATACAGTAAACCCCAAGTTCATCTAATAAATCTTCAATGAGTCGTATAGGAAACCTGTCTTTAATTGTGGCTTCATTTAATTTCCTATAATCCACACAAAATCTCCATGTGCCATCTTTCTTTTTCACTAAAACTACTAGAGATGCAAATGCACTCTTACTGGCCCTTACTACACAGATTCCACCAATTCTTTTGTTAACTTTTCTAAAACATCTTTCTGGCCAGTTGGATACCTGTATGCTCTTTGATTAATTGTAACATTTCCATCCTTCAATCTTATTCTGTGGTCACAATCTCTTTTGGGTGGCAAAGCAGTTGGTATTGCAAACACATCTTCATAATTGTCTAATAACTGCTGCAATGCCATTTTTTCACTTGTGTTCCCAATCTTAGTGTCATGCTAATAAGTATCACCAGAGGATGTTTGCAGGCTAAACATCTGTGCAGACACTATTTCATCTTGCCCATTCAATAAATTGTCCATTTTCTCTGAAGAACATAAAGTCACCTTATTGTTCTCTAACCCTTCAGTTCCACCCATTTGTCATTAATCTTGAACTTCATAGTCAAGTTCTTGAAGTTCCAAACAATGTCATATGAAGTCTGTAACCACTGCACCCCAAGAACCATATCATATTGGTAAGTGGTACCAAAATGACATCAGCTGTAAACCAGGTGCCCTGCATCATCCACTTAAAGTTTCTGCACATTTTAGTGCATTTTAACTTGTTACCATCAGCTACAGTGACTGACATTTCAGGAATTTGCTCAATTGGACACTGAATCTTATGAGCCAAATTTTCTTCAAGAAATTGTGAGTGGAACCAGAATCATTTAAGTTGTGTAGTGTTTTAGTACCAATAGATCCTTGCCTCTCATGGTTGAGTATGATGGAACTCCCATCATAGCATGCAATGATATCTTTGGTTCTATTTCTTGAATGTTTTGATGCATAAACTCAGAAACATCCATTTCTTGGTCCTCATTTACTTCTTCTTCACCACACAACTCAATAGAAAACAACTGCTTATTCTTACAAACATGACCAGGGGTGTATTTTTCTGTACAACCAAAACACTCCCCTTTAGACCTTTTATCTTCAATTTCTTTTTGAGTTAAAGTCCATTTTCTTGCACTAATGGCTTAGGGCTTGGTAACAGGATAATTTGTTGTGTTTACCATGGTGTATGGCTTATTATTATTATTATTATTATTATTATTATTATTATTATTAGAATAATTGGTTCTAGAGGTCTTAGGTGTTGATGTTTGGATGGCATTTACGGCCTATCTTGCATTCTTGCAAGAAGATAAGCCTCAGGCAAGTCTTTTGGCCTGAACAATCTTACTTGATAACCAATTTCAGGCTTCAGGGCTCTCAAGTACAAACTAACTGCATACTCATCACATATAGTAACCTTTGTTAAAGCCATATCAAATTCTTGGTTCATTTTTTCTAATGAACCAGTCTGCCTTATGTAGCCAGAGCCCCCATGGCATCTTGGTTAATCATTAACCCAAATCTTGCAGTAATGGCTCTTTTGTAATCAAACTAACTTATACTTCAATGTTTCCACCTCTGGATTGAACAAATGATTGGTGCCACAATAAAGCCCCTTCTTCTAGATGAACAACTGCATGTCTGACTTTTAATGATTCAGGAGTAGAATCAATCACAAAGAAGTGTTCTGCCTGCACAGCCATCCCTCAACATTATCTCCCTTAAATTTGGGGAAATCAATCTTTGTTAGGCGACTATTATGTGAATTATGAATCATTCCATTATTATTGTGATTGGAATGAAACATATTATTATTATTATTATTATTATTATTATTATTATCATTATGATTGTTGTTACTATTATTAGTATTATTATCATTATGGTTATTATTATTATTGCCCAAAGATTGCATAGTTTGTAGAAGCTCATTCATCTGTGCTTCCATCTGTGTTTTAATGGCAGCCAGATTTTCAGCATTTTGAAGAGCAAAACTCCTTAACCTTCAATCTTTGCCAAGTTCTTGCCAGCACCAGTTTCCAATCTCATCAAGGTATTATCATGATCTTGTAACTTTTGTTCCACATTTTGATTACGAGTTGTTGTCATGATGAAAAAAAATCAATTGAAATTCAAGAATTATAAAGGAATTAACTGATCACAAATATCAATTAACAGATTAGTTTGATCAAGAACAATCAAACTACGTATGAATTGAAAGAACGGATAGATGACATAATTAACTGATCACAAAATGATCAATTAATGGATTGATTTAATCAAGAAAGATTAAAACCAGCGTTTGAATCGAAAAGATCAAATAAAAATGTATGAATTAACGAAGAAGAATGAAGAACTAGAATGAAATGAAAGAAGAATTGAATGAGAACAGAATTTTAACGACGAAATTGAGTGAAGAAGATGATCGGAGTAAGTGGTGGTTAATGGTGGTGGTGGTGATTGTGGTGGTTAATGGTGATTGTGAGGTAGTTATGGTAATCGGAGGCTGAGGAACGGTGCTCTGATACCAAATTGTTAGCTACGTTAACAGAATTAGAGAACAGAGAGAGGAATTCAATCAATCATAGCTGTTTATCTCATTAATCGATCAATCCTTTATATACATACAAGTTCCCCCCAATACTAACACTAACAGCCAATACTAACACTAACAGACATTTAAACTTTCTAACTATTGACACTAACAGTCCTTATACTTTCTAAATATTACAATTAGGCCCTTATTATCATTTTACTGGTAACATCCACCAACTCGAAATTGTCAAAATAATTGCGATTCGGTAAGGAAAAGAATGACAACTACGGAAAACGCATATCATTGATTCGATTGGACAAAGTTTAACAGTACCTTGATGTCGAACGTGACTGTTGAATTGATGGTTGCGATCTCCTCGTACAAGAAATCAATAAAAAGTTCAATGAAAAGGCGGGTGTTAGATTGGGAAGAGGGGGGGGGGGGGGGGGGGGGGGGGGGGAATGACTAAAATTAGAAGAAAAAAAAATTAATAAGCATATCATGTTCTCTGTTTAAAGTGTTCCACCATTTTTTAGACTAAAATATTTTGTTTTTTAAATTATACTAGGAAATCAAGAATTTAATTACATGGGGCGAATGGTCACATAGTGAGGTGGGAGGGTTTTCTCCTCGGATTTCCCGCCCGGTTGAGGTCACGAGTTCGATTCCTGGCTGCCCCGGGTTTACCCTGGCTAGGCCCCGTTGTGGAAAGTCGGTTAAAGTGCTTTGGCGTCGTCTCGAACTCGGCCTGCGTCTCACCCCAGATGTGTCATAGACCACTGGGACGCCGATCAAAAAAAAATGTAATGTGATAAGAATATATTAATATAACAGTGTATACTATATGTACAACTATTCGTACTTTTCCATACGTGCGCAATCATAAACACGGTACATAAGATTGGTTACATAAACAGCGATTGGCAATACTTTTATACATCACGTAAATTATAAACAATCTTCAAAATTATTTATATACGTTTGCATAATTATTTACCATAGAACATGTAACAAGTTATATTAGGGATGAGCATATAACCCCGAATACCGAACCAATACCGATCCCGTACCGAACCGAGGGTGTTCGGTATCGGTAGCCACATTTAAAGGTTTTCGGTTCCGGTATCAGTACAGGATCGGTATTGGGTTTTAGAAGTTTTCAGGATCGGCATTTTCGGGATCAGTATCGGTTGGTACCGATACGAGAAATACATGCTCAGCCTGAAATGTCCAATAACGGCGCTGAAGTAGTGAATCTATCGGCGTCCCGAGCTCATCCCTAAGTTATATACATAGTGAAATTTTGGGCGTAATTATTTAAATACTATTAATAATTATGATGGGGATCCATATCAAGAAATGTACTAACTACTCACCCCAAAAATGTGGCATCTCTAAATGATAATATTTTTCTTGATACTTTGAAGATTACAAGACAGTCTTAATGGCTGCTACTTAGGTATTGTATTGTGTTCTCTAATAGTGTTCTTTAAATTAAATAAATGATTGCGAGTTCAAATTCGACAATAGCATGTAATCGTAGTATTCTTATAACTGTGGTTACAACAAACAATACAAGATTATGGCCAAACAGCCACTCACCCGCATGTACCTTATTTTGACCAAACAGATTAGGTTTCCTTCTCCCGTCCAATCAAAATAAATATTGGTAGCCATAATAAGCAAAATCCGAAACGTATGTACAGCAATCAACCTGCAAGAGACACACATAAAAGACAAATTAGAACTGAACTATAACCATATGTCATCGAGTTGGGTTATGTTGGGTCAAATCAAAAAGTTTAACTAAAAGGGTGAAACGAGATCAATCAATTTTGAAAATATTATTATTGTAACATGGCTTTTGTAACCAAAATTGTTTGCGGGTCAACACAGCCCGACCTGGCTTGATTGTTTCAGTCACCCAACCAGACTGTTTTGCTTTAATGACCGAATGCACAAATGACAAACATTAGTTCATGTGCTTTGCGTGTGAATATCACGTGACTCACAGACCACTTCAACGCCAAATCTTATGTTATGCAACATGTGGTTCCGGTCAGCAAATGTTGGATAAGGTTTGACAAATGACAACATGGTTATGCCAAGGATTCCTACCTTGTCAATAATTTGCTCATATATGACTTCTGGATGCACATTTCACATCTTCATACAAGTAAAGAAACGTCTGTTTGACTTGTATGTGGAGTAGGAGGTTTGGTCAATGGTCTCAAGGTTTCCATGATGGCTGAGAAGGAAGGCCGCTTCCATGGCTCACTGCAAAATTATTTTGTTATAAACTAAACATGCCGTAAAATGTATACCATCAAAACTTAGTTGTAAAAGGTGTGCGCTACACTTCAGTCCTCAGGGCTTAAGGTACTTCTGGGTCAAAATTGGTCAAACTTTGGGTCTTTAGGAGACTGATATGTAACAACCACCAAAGTTATGAAGAGGTTTACTTGATAGAAAGGTTGATATGTAAAAAAATGAGAGATACTGGTTTCGGTTGTAAATAAAGGTTTTTAAAACAAGCATCAAAATAGCAAGTAACTAACTGTCTACATGTAGAAGTTCCATCTTTAAACTTACTTTGCCCAGCAGGCTTCAATCAATGCTGCTATTTGAGGTTTACATCAGGAGGAATCTCCAGCCTTTTACATTTAAACCCTACAGCAGCCACAACCTAAAACGAGATGCATTATAAATTATATATATATATATATACACACCAAACACACATATACATATACATATACATATACATATGCATATACATATGCATAGGAATTGCAAATTTATCAGGAGACAATATATTTTGTTCATTTTGTAGGTGACAATTTCAAGATCACGTTATGGACAATATTTACCCATAACGGTGTTACAAAGGTGTTCGTTGATAATGGAACACTAGCCTTTTACATTTAAACCCTACAGCAGCCACAACCTAAAACGAGATGCATTATAAATTATATATATATATATACACACCAAACACACATATACATATACATATACATATACATATACATATACATATACATATGCATAGGAATTGCAAATTTATCAGGAGACAATATATTTTGTTCATTTTGTAGGTGACAATTTCAAGATCACGTTATGGACAATATTTACCCATAACGGTGTTACAAAGGTGTTCGTTGATAATGGAACACTAGAATTGAAAATTACCATTCATAAAAAACCAAGTCTGTAATTGCCACACTTACAGATGTGTTAAAAGAAATTTTTTCCAAGGTTTTGTTTACTATAACACTTGGCAACTTACAACCATTTACTTATTGATGGCTTGACTTGGTATCTCTAACGGGTCAAATAGTAAATAAAAGTATTTTCCGGCTAAACCACAAATTGTCTAACCAAATAAATTTCTTACAATAATAATCTAATATCTATGAATATAAAGATTTAGAGACGCAATACATTACAAATGGAACCAGAGCAGTTTTCATGCCCATTCGACACATTCCTGTTCTAGAAATAATTTAGTTGACCTATTCGAGATAAAATAGAACCCAAATTGACCCATCAATAAGGCCTAAATTGACACCCACAGATAGAAGTATGAATAAATGTTGGTACAAACCTGTGCAGGATTTAGATTACCCCAAGGTTGCTGCAAAGTGGCAAGTTCCCACAAAATCACCCCAAAGCTGTACACGTCTGATTTCTCATTTGAAGGTTCATCACGAAGAACTTCTGGCGCCATCCACTCAGGCTATTTAAAAAAACATACACAAGTTAATAAAAATATAATACTAGGTTAAAGATGCTTGAAAATTATGGCAGTTAAACAAATAGGAACTTACTGTTCCTGCTGCAGTCTTGGATGACAGAAACGTATTTGCTTTTAACCTTGAAAGACCGAAATCACATACCTGAAAAACAAGAGGAATAAGAAGTTGTGTGATGGGGATAACATAGAACTTTGTGAGCTTGTGCATAAATAATAAAGACCAAACCACAATGCAATCTAATGGTTGATAAAGCTGGCCTTTATTGCCACCTTTATTAATTTTAATTAACAGTGTCATTTACTTCAGCCACTTCTCCAGGGACCCAATGATGTTATTTCCCTTTATTTCCTGTTAAAACCAATCTATACCTTTCTATTTCTGTAATTTACGGCTAGCAGTACGTGAAGCATGCCAACATGCATGACCAATACAATTCATGTATCGAAACATGTAGCCAAACCTAGAAAGCCCCCCTATACCCAAAAGCATGCTGAATTGCTGATAAACAACCTGGATAATTTTTCATGTAAATTTGAGGTAATTTTAACAAAATATAAAATAAACTGCTTTCAAGAAGTAGCCATCTTGCTAATGAAGAATCATGTTCTTTATTAAATTTAGGAATTGAATCGTGTCGTCTTCCCGCCTGTTATGGAAACCATAATTCTAGATACAGTAGTGATTTCAAGAATTAGAACTCCTAAAATATCTATTTGCAAACTCAAAATCAACAAGGCCAAGTGTTTCTTGTGTGTGTGTGTGTGTTTTTATAACTATTTACATTTCCCAATTTGATTTTATTGTACTAGAATAAGTCATTAACCAGAAAATAGAATTACCTAAGCTACCCCAATTCGATTCCAAGTCACCTTGTTCAACAATTAATTAGGATATAACACAAGTACACAACACCATCTAGGCACAGTGTAATAGTGTACTAACAGCTGTAAGTGTGCTTAACAATTCTCCGTTTTACCTTCACAGTGTATTTCCTGTCTACTAAAAGATTGGGAGATTTCAAATCCTGTGAACAATAGGAGGATTCCGTCGGTGGAGGTAATTCATTCCTTTTGCCTGCATCAGAAAAGAAGCCATTATCATTAATATATTTATAATGGTAATATAAATATATATTCGCACACAATATATGTGTGTGTAGTGTATAAACACACAAACTGTTATGTTTGCATATGTATCAACAGGGGCTGCCCTGTGAAATAACAGGTCACAACAACCATACTATTAAACTTCTAGTCAATTATATTTCTAGTCTTCAACTAATTAAAAACCCTTTTTATTGTTTAAAAATCAGGTTGCATTCAGGATTATCTGATATATTACTATCATGAATTACATCATGCATTATACAATGATCAATGTGTAGAAGTGCTCAAACACACTTTTTAATTTAAGATATACAAAAAAAACATGTTTGATAACACATGTTACAGAAGAGTCTGAGATAGATACCACATCATAAGCCATACTCAGTCGCCGCCGCTCATCCAAGGTCTCTTTTGCACCAGGTTTGTGCAACAGCCTATACAAGCTACCTCTGCAGTCAAAAACATATACTACAAAATAAGTCCTGCTACACAAACAATGACATTAAACTCCCACGAGCGTTTACAGAAGATTAAACTGTAGAGGCACTAAACCTTGACAAATATTCGGTGACTATCGACAGGTTCGGGGGCTGAGTGACAGCACCCATAAAAAGAACAATATTTGGATGCCGTAATCGTCTCATAATTGCAACCTAACAAAAATAGTGGAGGAACAAACTAAAAGTTACTAAAAACAACACATATAAATGAGTTATAAAAACCCTTGGTTCTTCAGCCAAGAATATATATCAATCAAAAAAATTATGCAAGGACTTACCTCCTGCAGGAATTCGTTCAACCTCTCTGGATGAAAATCTTGTTCTAAAAGAATTTTCACCGCAACATCCTGAAAGTTGAGGAGTTCGTAAGCTTTTAAATAAAAAGAATGCCACTTCACATACAATGTTACGGCATTACCAAGAACTACAGAACTGATATATATACATATTGAGGATCATGTAGGATGATTAGGTAAAAATAAGTGTTAACGCTTTCTATTGCAGATATAAAGTTAATAGATTAGCCAAAAGATGCCAACACAAGAATGCATGGTCAAACGGTCTTGAACTTAAGAGTATCAGACAGTCAAAGAACTAAAGCTGAGATATGTTCATTCAATATACAACTTGTACTAGTAGAAACATAGAGATACCTTTTAAAGCAATTCTCATTTCAAAATTTAAACTACCTTTTTAACTTATTGATTTTGTAATCCATATGTTTGAATTATAGCAATTAACTGGTTGATTAGTGCCAATAGATTGCTTTCTATCACTTGCACGCTCTAATAATGTTTGACATTTATTCCTAGTATACATCAAAACCCAAAAAAAACACAAGTGATGTTCTACATAATATCATTCATAGCAAGGTTTCTTAAAATATTTAAGTATGGTTGTTTGGGAATAAATAGTTGTAGCAATTGTATCACCAAGTGCTATCAACTCTAGTACACATAATACGACGTTTTTTCCCAAAACTTTTAAACAGACAAACAGTACAGACCTTTGCTTACTTCTCATCACACCGTAGATTTGTCTCTCACTAACTTATTACCCTCTTTACTATGAGAAAACTAACAATTTCAGTAGATATATTATCCGGGTCTGATCAAAGCTTCAGGAAAATACTAGTGTAGAAGTAAATATACCAAAACTACAACCACTGCTATGCATTATAATCAAGATACAATGATACATACGGGTGTTACCTTTCAACCATAAACTGTACATGCTTTCAAAAAACATGAATGGAAATGTGATAATTATTTAAACAAGGGTGGGGTGCATTACTTACAGAGCCATTCCAATCAGCACGGTGAACAACACCAAAAGAACCTGACAAAACATGGCAACTTGTCTAAATTAGTGGGAAGCAACCTGGTCCCAACAGACAAAATTAGAAAGACAAACTAGAACCAGACCGGCACCGACCATATTCAGTTGGCTTCTTGGTTCCAGACTCTTTAAATTAAATTATTATATATAATAAATGTTGACCACCTTAGGAATAGTAGCTAACGGTTGACTTTACTATTCAACTTCGTTAGTTACTATGCAACTCCGTTAGTTACTATTCATCTCCGTTAGTTACTATTCAACTTCGTTAAGTTACTATGTAACTCCGTTAAAATAGTACTAACGGAGTTACTATTGAACTCCGTTAAAATAGTACTAACGTAGTTACTATTTAACTCCGTTAGTTACAATTCAATTCCGTTAAAATAGTATTCAACTCCGTTAGGTTGCTTTTCAACTCCATTAACTTACTACTCAACTCCGTTAACTTACTATATTCAACTCCATGACGGATGGTTCAACCGGGTATGTCGGATGGTTCAACCGGTAGTATTAGGTGGTTCAACCAGTTTAATCGGACGGTATGAATGGTTAGGAAGATTGGTTCAACCGGCCATACCGGACGGTTCAACCGGGTTTGTCGGGTGGTTCAACCGGTTGTACCAGGTGGTTCAACCGAACCGTCGCAATACGTGAGATTGGTTCGTATAAATTTTGTTAAAAATCGGTTTGCCCCGCGGCGAAGCGCGGGTGTTAAACCTAGTTACTATATAAAGCCCCAACATCGTACTAGTTTTACAGTCCAAACCAGCCCTAGACCTAAAAAAGTACCAGACCAACACCAAAGCGGTTTAGTTCGGTCTGGTTCTCAATTCGGTTATTCTCAGCTTTGTGGCTCGGTTTGGTATGGTCAGGTGTGGCTTCGTCCTGATCAATATGCCTAGTCCAGTTTCAATTACTCACTATGTTTTGGCCAGATTAAAAAGCCTGAGCCACCCTGAGACATGCCTTGGGTCAAGGCCTTTTCTTCGAGCCTTAACTAACGCAGGGGTAGTTAGGTTTGGCTTTTTGTAACAAATTGGTTCCAGTTTAATATATTCTACTGTTTAAAAAACATGCCTAGTCTATATAAGAATTCTAATAGACAACCAAGTTTGACTTCAAACAACTACTTTTGCAATCTAAAATACTATAACAATAAATAAATAAAAAAATAAGTCACCTGCTCCAATTTTCTCTTTTAAATCCAGATCACTCCAAGGAATGTCCAAATCTTCAAAATCAAGGGTAAAATCTTCACTTGCCTTATTTGGTTGACCCCCACCAAACCTTTGATAACCAGCCACCTCCATTCTTGTATTAGATAAGGCATGTGATTGGGAGTCCTTAATCATTTTTGTTGTGCCTATCATATTCTGAGCATATGCCTTAGGATGCTGTAAATTTCTATCATGGCCTTTGGGACGGACAGCTTTGGAAGGCGGTAGACGCGAACCTTCATTGCTGTTGCTGGGACTACGTGCAACAATATTTTTATCAACATGGTTTTTATCAGACTGCTTATTAGAATAAATGACATCCCCAGTATCTCCTTCGCCTGCATTCATACCATCACTAACTTTAGTGCTCTAATTAATTAAAAAGATCCCAAAGAAACATGAACGCGGAAGGGAGTTGGGGTAGGCACTTATTGCAATTAAAACATTTGCCATACCAACTATTGAAGTCACAAAATGTATATTCTAGTAAAGGTAAGTTAATTTGCATGCAAAACATATCGCATATCCTATAAGAGAGCAACTCATGTCATAGAATTGACCCTAAATCAACACATGGCAATGTTTACGGGAAAAGAAATTACCACTAGATGGACTTTCAAATACAAGATTCAGAGAGTCGCTCTCAGCAAAGTACTGTTTAGCCAGCGACCTGAAATCAACCAGGGGTTCAACTTGTCTAAAACGTGGAAAGCGCAACGGGGAAGAAATTGAGATCGTAGATGGACCATTTAGTAGAGAATCAGGCTCAGAGAGGCTTCCTGGGTTCCCAATTAAATCAACATGAAGTTCCCTGCATAAAACAGAGACAAATTGTGCATCTATTCTTGACAGGAATACCTCCATTAATTATACAAAAGAAGACCAACAGAAAGGCAACTATATAAGTCCTAGCTAAAAAGACCAAATCAAGATAGGTATCCAAAACAAAACTTATTCTAATACAAAACTATACTATGTTATATGTTCTAACAAATTTCATCTGCTTAGATCTAAAAAGAAAAGTCCACACAAAGTGCACATAAAGATAAAAGAAAAAGAGATGTGTTCTTCCGGCCACACTAGACAGCTAACCAGATTAATCACTGTGTTAAGTAAGGTCCTGAGAAAGAACAGAAACTTTAAATTAAGAAAGGGCAACACTTATGCTACTGGACCATTACACATTTATGCCCAATAATTCACCCCTAAAGAAATACTGTCATGCACTTATGCAGTAATAAGAGTAAATGCTGGCTTTTTACAATAGAGGACAATAAAACCATTAATTTTCTTAAGTTCGATAGAGCAACAAGCTTGCAAGCCTCAAATCATAAAGCTTCTATAGTTGGCTTCTAAAATAGTAAACAAAAATTTAAGCGCTAAGTACGCATGAAGCTATCAAGACTTACTTGTCTTCGCCAAAACGAACAAGGCAAGATGAAGCATCATCTCTTTTACAATATTTACAACCCTTGGCGATTCGGCATGGTAGATCAATTGTGTCAGCTAAAATCTGATGCAAGTCATTATTAAAAATGCATGTAAGATAAATGTTTTAAAAGGAAGCAGTAAATCACAACATGTGCATCTTGTTGACCACATTTAGTTATATTCAATCACAAATAAAAATTCGCTGAAGTAATATATGATACAGAAGAAGCCATTGATACAGATTGCAATGGTTTATTATTGTAACTTAGATTAAAGTATAATGATGTTGCTTGGGTTTTAGTTGTGCTAACGATTTTTGTCCAGATTGTAATACTGCTAAGATGCATCACCAGACTTGCTACGCTTGCACAGTAGCAAGAATTTTCCCAATTTCTGGAATCCTCTAAAAGGATTACCAAGCCGAAAAAATATCAGAACACTAAAAATGAAGCCAAGAGGAAGAAGAATACAGCTACGCACATTAAGGTTATTATTTTGACACAACACAATTAAACAGTGTACCTTAAATAGAAAAGCCCGATGTCTGCAAAGACCAACAGAGAGGTTACCCAATGGAAGTACAACAGATCCTAGACAATCCTTAAGATCTTCACTGCATTCCTTCCACATCGAAACCAAGTCATCTTCTCCCGTAAAAGTTGCACCCCTTGTGAAGACAAGATTATCATATCATAAGATGGTATATAATAAACGCGGCAACAAGATTGATTGAGATAAAAATAAATAAGGGTCAAAACTGCCAAGTTTTGCTACCGATCAAACGAATTGGTATGGGTTGGTTTGACACTTTGACCAAAACACTATTTGTCCAAAATGTTTAAATTGTTCTATTAATTAATTAGTGTATCAAATATGATTGCAAAAACTCATAATAATCCAACTTTTTGAATTAAGAAAATTACTTAAGTCTTATGGATTGAAACAGACTCGGGTGACTTATAGCCCATTTACTTTTTAGGTATTTGTTTTATGTTACCCCGTTAGACAAAACATAACCCAAATCAACCCATTCATTGGTAGATGGGTTAAATTTTCCACCTCTAAATGAGTAGATGTATACAGTTCTCAAAGTTCATGGTTAAGAAGATAAGCTAAGTTCTCACCCCATACGATGGCAGACAAGCTTCGCAAGTTGGTCAACAACCTCTAATGGTGTTATGCTATTACAAGAAATACTATGTATCCGGTTTTGTAGCTCCCTAAGGCTTGGATCGCTACGCCTGTCGATCAAAATCACTTCAATTAATAACTCACTACGAGTGTCGATGGCTTTCAGCATCTCAAGCGATGGAATCCGTCCACTCTCTTGTAGGTCACAACACATTGTCCATACATAAGGATCCATCCCATATATCAAGTAAAACCCATCAGGAACTTTGTCAAAGTATGACAGACATCCATTTGCCTAAAAACAAAATAGTAGTTTTTGACATGTCAAGTTTGGGACTTCTAGTATATATGATACGTACATACAAATTTTAGACTCCTTTATCTTAGGCTTTTAGGCAGAAAGTATAAATTTGATAAACACAACAGAGTTTGTTATTCAATAATTGGCCATATAATATCTTAAAAATGAGTAAATTTGTGTAACCAACATTTATGCCTACAAGATATGAACATAGAGATGGCAAAATGGACTAGTCAATAACTTTCAAGTAAATGTCAAAAAGGCCGGGGTTGGTTTGACCCGCAAACATTGCTTGTTCTTTTCTCCGCAAACTTTAGAAATAATTTCTGCACCAAAAATGATTTAAACAACAATACTAACACCATAATAATATAATCCCTTGGATAAAAAGTTTTAAGAGGTTTCAAGCATTTAAATACACTTATGGTCTCATTTACAAACCACAATTCCACATAATCTGTTTTGTTTTTACTATGTTTAAAGCTTTACTTGTTTGAGCTTTTGTCGATGAAGATATAATCCAAATCAACCTTTTACCAAGTAAATAGGTCAAAATCTACATGATGATCTAGGAAACCCCAAAATTCAATGCACTCAAGATGTGCCAGGAGAATTCTTTCTAAATGTTATGTATCTATTTCCTTCAAGCACTTTCCAACTAACAATGATATGTCTCTTTCCTTCAAAAGTGATGTCCACCAGCTCAAGTCATAGACTTATAGTTCAATGCCCCTTTACCATATTCAACCAACAATCTATAGAAGCACACATAGATTGGCTTACAATCACCCTGGTACAAGAATCTCTCTAATGTGAAAACAAATTAACCATCAAACAATTTTTCAGGCAACTAGGCTAGATAGGTCATCTATTTCTCCATGTACACAAAAAACTATCTTCTAAATGAGGTGGCTGATGAATGTGATCAAAGAAAGCATACTACACCAATTCAGATCACACCTATGTTCTATTCTAGTCTTGGTTTTAAAAAGCGCGAAGCGCACAAAGCGCAAAAGGTGCAAGACGATTATATAACTTTTTTATTTTTATATATGCTATAGGTTTTTAGCATTATTTACTCAAAATATAGATACAAATAAGGTATATATATGATTTAACTTAATTGTAACCTTTTTAGCTACATGTATAACAATTTTAAGCACAAAAACATCATGTTTACGAAAAGCGCGCGCCTCGGGGGCTTTGTTCATGCGCTTTTTGCGCTTTTTGTACACTGCTCGCCTAGTGTTACATAAGGCGCACGGGTTTGCGCTTAGATGCGCTTTGCGCTTAAGCGCGTCTCAAGCGCGCTTTTTAAAAACCAGGATTCTAGTATTCTACAAAGAGCACCACGATGCAATTAAATGAGTAAAGCATAACATAGTCCTAAACACACGCATATAGCATAAACTCATACCCAAAACCGATGCGACAACGCTTCCGCAGACGTAACCGACGACCCAGACGATCTCGAAACCCCTGCTGTCGTCTCCTCCGTCACCGTATCCAACAAATTAGGATCATCACCAAACATAGCCTCCGTCGAAAGCCTCAACGCTAACGCCAACTGCAACTGATAACTCTCCTCCGTCTGCTGCGCCCAACTCTTCGACGAATAAGATCCACCTCCACCGCCTCCTCCAGCTTCCGCCGACAACTTCAACCGCATCACCTCACCTCCATCCTATAACATAATCAAACCAATTCACCCATTCAATAATAATAATAAGAAACCCTAGAAACAAATAATAATAATAATAATAATAACCGCGGCGGATAGCGAGGGAAGGAAGTAATCGCCAGAAATGGAGCTCTCAGCGTAGCTACTACCGCTGGATTGACGTTGTAAGCCACCGATTGAAGGAGGAAAAGGAGACTGACGATTCGGTTGCATCCGATTATTATTATTATTATTATTATTATTATTATTATCGGTTGAGAAGTTAATAAGGTCCCAATCGAAGCCAGATCTGTCGTTGTTGTTGATGCGTTTTTTATTATTGTCACCGGAGTGTGAGTGGTGGGGAGCGTCGTGTGTGGTGGAGAAGAAGGAAGGTGGATCGGCGTCGTCGGGGATCTGGGTTAATAAGGTGTAATTGTTGCGTCTATTGGTGTTACTATTACTCTTACTGCCGGGGATTGCCATTCCAATTCCAAAAAGATTTTACTCTATTTGTTTGTGTTGATTAGTTTTCTTTGGGTCGCTAAACCCTACAAATCTATCATTTTAGTCGCCACCATGGTCACCTGGATGATGATAAAGGGGGGTGGGAAAATATATTTCTTTTTCCTAATTATTAATTATAATAAAGCCTTTTTATAATTAACTAGTATTAAGTCCCCCGCGTTGCGGCGGGGGCGTAAAATCATGCCAAGTAGCACCAATGCTACATCACCGTCAGCGACCTCCAACACCAAAAAGCTTGTAAAACAAAATAAATAAATAAATAAATAAAGGAGAAAATACACCCGATTGAAAAGTAAGCGTAAAATCGTTGAACCACGCACGTTCGTCGCGGCGTGTTAGTAGTTAGTACCAAAGACATAAAATCAATGAATTTTAACAACTATGGTTAATGTGGAGACCGAAACGCACAACACAGAAAAGAATAACTAAGCCGGTCTAAGACTCGTGCATTGCGACGAACTTGTCAAATGGAATGGAGAAAATTAGACGGGTTGCGATAAATAGATGAAAAAACATTGAACCACACACGCGCGATGCAGGATGTTAACTCACAAAATCTAGAAGAAACTTAAAATGAAAAACTTGCGAAAGATGAAAGGTATGTGACACCAAAGTTGAAAGTAAAAAATTGTTAGGGTGGAATTGCAAAAGATGAAAAATATTTGGCTAAAAGTAAAAAAATGAGAAGTTATGGGTTAGAAATGAAAATTTCAAATTGTTAGGGTTAAATTGTAAAACTTGAGTTAAAGGTAAAAAAAAAAGATAAAAAGTTAAGGGGCCGAAAAGTAAAATAAAAATAGAACCTTTAACCACAAAAGGTTACAACCAACTAAGCATGTAATACAACCTACATTGCATAGCAATCTTGCTAATTAGTATATATATAAATGGGTAGAGTGAATTGCAGTTTTGATGGTTTTAACTAGTTAAATCAAAAATTAAAATATTTAACACTCTGAGTCCCTGGTGGGTAGGGATGAGCTCGGGATGGTATCAGTATCAATCGATACCGATCCCGAAAATACCAATCCCAAAAACTCCCAAAACCCAATACTGATACCGAAAATATATGGTACGATATCGGTACGGTGCCGGCATGGTATCGATATTTTACCTTAAAATATTGATCCCGTATCAATACCGAAAATACCGAAACCGAAAACCTCTAAATGTGAGTACCGATACCGTACACCTTCGGTTTGGTTTGGGATCATATCGGTTCGGTATTCGGTGCAATTTGCTCATCCTACTGGTGCGTAATTCTCTATCCCTTTGAGTCCAAATTACTAACACCGTTAGACTATTTTGTTAACTATAAGGGTATTTTGGTCATTTTACAACTAAGGTACCCATTTATTATTATTATTACTAATTTATCATCTATGTCTTGAGCATCTCTCTCCCTCTCAACTCACCACCACTTCCCCATCACCATCACCATCACACCACTACCGTCATCCACACTGCACTTCCAACACCGCACTATACCGTCGCTCTTCCACTACAAACATCCACCCTCAGAACCCCTATCCTACAACCATGCACAACTAAACCTCAACTGAGAACAATCACCCTTGAATCCCTCAATGAACCGACCCATCACTGAAACGACCTCAGATCCAGTTATATGAATGATAAAGTTTTTAATGGTAAAAAGGCTAAGGTGGAAGAGATAATGGCTAGTATTAAGTCCTTATCTTTATTGTGGGAGTAAATTGCTAAATTCGTCCCTGATGTTTGACTAGATATGCTAGATCCATCCAAAACAAGTTTTTTTCTCACCTGGGCCCAAAGACTCCGATTGTTTTTCGTCAACTAAGTTGTGTCCTGACACCCTTGACCATATTTTTTAATTATAGAACTCTATTTCTGGCGTTTATTGCTTGTACAGACAATAGGGTGAAACGAATCTAGTTGTTATGGAGTTTATTAATCGTGGTGTTTCCAGAGAGAGGTGTTAGACTGTTGGTAATATTGGTTTGTTCTTGTACAATTGAGAGAGAGAGATGCAAAGATTAGAAGGAGAGACTGGAAGGTGGGGGTGGGGTGAGGTAGGCAGGGCTGTCCAAAAAGCTCGTGGCTCAGAGCTCGCTCGAAGCTCGCTCGGATTTAGCTCGAAAAAAGCTCGCTCGATATGGCTCGGTTTGAAACTGAGCCGAGCCAGCTCGGATCGGTTAGAAAGTGAGCCTAGCTTGGCTCGGTTCATAACGGCCGAGCTGGCTCGTTTGGCTCGAATAATTCTAATTTTTAATATATATTTTTTATATACATATAATATATTACCAAAATGTAAACCAAGATGGAGAATATGCTACAAATTTAATATTTGGTAACAGTGGCATGGAGATTCTTTGCTTGGGATTGAAGTTATAGCTAATGAAGTTATTTAAATAAACTTAATACTACTTTTGATCCAAGTACTCAAGTTAATTCGTATGTTGATGAACTTATACTGTATTCCATTAAAATTTGAGACTTATTTTGTACTTGCTTGAACTTGATTTTAACGTGCAATGTATAAGGTTGAACTTATTTTAATTGTGTTATTTTTAACTATTGAATAATAGTTTAAACTATTGAATTTTGAAAGCCATTTTTCTTTTTTCTTTTTATATTCGAGCTAAACCAAGCCGAGCCAAGTCGGCTCGGTTTAAAACCAAGCCGAGCTCGAACTTTGATTTCCAGCTCGGTTTCAAATCCGAGCCGAGCCGAGCTGGCTCGGTTTATAACCAAGCCGAGCGCGAGCTTGGCCTGGCTCGGCTCGGTTCGGCTCATGAACAGCCCTAGAGGTAGGTAAATTTAGTGGATTAAAAAAACAAAATAAATTAAATATAGTAAATTTACAAATTTGCCCTTCATTTAACAAGAAAAATGACCATATTAGCCCCCCATTTAACTGAATAACTTATCTGGGTTTACGTTTTGGATGGATTTGTCAGATAAACAGAAACCTAAAGGGCCCAGGTGAGAGAAAAAAAAACTTGTTTTGGATGAATCTAGCATATGTGGTCAAACCTCAGGGACGAATTTAGCAATTTACTCTTATTGTGGTTAAAACCACCAATCGGGTTTGTCCCGATTGCTAAGTGTTATGTGCCTTATGTCCAAGGCTTGATACAAAACCACTATCGAGCTGGGGTCTCACTGGAAGCAGCCTCTCTAGTCCCACGGGTTAGAGGTAAGACTGTCTACATTTTACCCTCCTTAGACCCTACCTTAGCTTTTGCTATTGGTGGGATTAACTGAGTATGATGATGATGATGATGAATTGGAAAGAATGGTGTAAGTACCCATTATATATGGTTTGATTGGGTTTTTTGGTCCTTGATTAAGGACCGGCCCCCAGGTTTTATGAAAGTTAGCATTAAAAAAAACTATATATTTTATTATCAGTTATTTTTAGTTTAGTTTAGCTTTGCTTAATCCAAAGTCAACTAATCTCAACACTCAATGAAGATTAAGCTTTCATAGTGTGACAATGTAAAAGGATTATAATATTGAATATCAAATGTTTTGTTTGGTTCACGTTTTGGTTCATATTTGTTGGTTTAATCTTTTTTAATTAAGTCTTATTTTTTTGCTCCAATGTGTAAATCTCCCTTGCTTGTTTTGGTAAAAAGAACTGTTATGACGATGGCTGCCTTTACTTAAACGTTTTGTTTTATGATCATGCAATTATATTTAAAACTTGGTATTACTTCCACATGTTCGATTTGATTAATGCTTTCAGAATAATTGGTTTTTATCATTGGCAGTTTGTAACAAAAAAAAAGGGTATGTGAAGGAGACCCTCTGGGTACTGGTATCCATATTGGATACCGATCATCCCACCCCACAAGGGTTATGATCCCGGCAAAATACCTCAAAGTGCTGCCCACAAGATTCGAACTTGTCTCCTCTCATGCCCAACACTTATCATTGGTAGTGGGTACCACTAGGCTATAAGCCCATTGGTGGCAGTTTGTAACCAAGACATCTATATAAAATAGTGATTTATGGTTAATCATTATCATTAACAATTTAATGTACCGTGACAAAAGAACTATTGCGTAGGATTAATTTCTAGATAGTCAATCCAATTCATCAGAGTAACTGTATACGAAGGAACTTTTGAAGTTAATTAATTATTATTTGACATAAGTATGTTTATATAGATAGTTTTTTAGAGATTAAGTTAGTTTCCCACTAATACACCTTTAGACCTTAAGTAGGCTTTTTGTAACTAGATAATTTATTAAAGTAGAGTTTGGTATGTAAAAACAAGAGGCATAATAAAATAGATCATTGTGATAGAATGAAAAAAAGGTTTTTGGTTAATTAATGGAATGAAATTGCTTATTACACATTTACACATGACATTTTCATCCATTAAAATCATTTCATCCGTGTTTTTTTCCCATTCCATCACCTTTCATCAACAACATCACAACCCATTATCCACCACCACCACCACCCACCCACAACCGTCACCACCGGCGTCACCCAAGGAAGGGGTAAGTATATTTATTATTCTTATTTCAGTTAATTTGCTTGGTTTATTTTATGATAACAGAATATGAAGTTTCTTAACTAGTTGTGAGTCTATTATTCTACTAGATATTTGCCCGCGTTGACACGCAGTTCAACAACGTACGATTATTTAGAGTAGTATAACGTATAAGAAAAATAAAGTAGAAAAATTTTATTAAAATTTAAAAGCAACGAATACACATTTATTCAAATATCGCTGAAAATTTCCTTATAAACCACATTTTTTGTTTTAGTCATCACTTTCCCATCAGCACCAAGTATAAGTAACTTCACGCCTGCCCTGCTTTTAACTCTTGACAATGCGACATAAAGCTGGCCATGTGAGAATACAGGGTTTCTTAAATACAATCCAACCTTCGATAAAGACTGTCCTTGGCTTTTATTGATGGTCATTGCAAAACATACGCTTATACTCAATTTTATAGTTCTTTGATGGTCCACCGTGACACTGTTAGTGCATCCTTTTTCCAAAATAAAGATTTGTTTGATGTTGCAATGTTTACACTAAATAATCTCTATCTTAATATTTATTGCTAATGTAAATCTCACACTAAAACTTTGGACTGCTAGTGACCATTGTCAGTTCAACAATATAAGTTGTATAAGGTACTTCTAGAACTTATGATTTATGAAGAATGAATAGTTGAACAATGCCTAGCAATATCACGGTGGAACAATTCTCTTAGTTATACTCGTGCGTTTGAAGTAAAGATGGTAAAATGGATGGGTTGGTTAATGGGTCAAAACACTTATAGATCAAAATGAGTAACTTTAAAATTTATACGGTAGGAACAGTTTGCCAAAACTTTTTGTCCATTTCTACTTTAGTTCTCCAAAATACTAATGTATTAAATGAACTTATGAAAACTATATTATAGAAATAACAATTTATACTCTGAATAAGCAACTGAGGATAAGCATCACTTTGGACGACCTGTTGGAGACTTGAAGCTACACAACAGCCCAAATGCCCATTTTTTGGCAATAGGACATATTTGACGCCTCTAATTCAGAGGTATACACCAGAGATGATCGGAAAAAACCTGAGTTATACGTTACCTCATGTTCTCATCATCTGATTTGACCCAAACACTATTGACTATCCTATACAACTTCATTTTTTATTCACATCTAACATATGCCATCAAAGGCGTAAAAGTTTCTTAGTCAGAGAGCACAAGAACCATATTTTAGAATTTCATTAGAGCTGTTCTCAAAACATCGTGGGAACATTTGTGTGATAATTTTTAGATGTTCTTAATACAAAAGGATGCACTTTTAATAGTTATGAAACAGGTGATTCCAGGAACGAATGCAAGTTGATGGCGATTTATATACATATTGAGCAAAAATTAAGTAAGATATATAAGACATGAAACTTACGTGTCACTCAGTAGCATTTTCTTTGATCCAATGATACCTATAACACGTAAATCAGTTTTAGCCTTTTCCTTCAGGACTGCTGCCTACAACACAAAACATCTTCATGTATTCAGAAGAATTACAATGTAACCAATGGCCTTGTACCAGAAAAAGGTATATGTATTTGTTTGGAGTTCTTACACGTCTAGATTTTGTGTGTACAGGACCATAACCCTTGAGAGCAGGACCATAACCCTTGGGATTCGCTGTATCTGTTCAAGTGGATCAATGTCGAACGACAAACATGATAATAGCAAACAACTAAAACTCATAAAATAACATCCTTTATTTCTTGTCGTGCTTAGAAAATTGGAAATACATTCATAGGTCATCCATTTAATAATAGTCGATGAAGACTTTTAACAATAATGTGCCTCCCGATTGACCCGTTATCTAACTTGCATATAGAAAGAAACTAACTATTCAAACGGGTCAAACATTATTTATACTCTTCTTAGAGTTATCTAGTTAAAATTGGTTCAATGTTCAACAAACTTCTATAGAATGCTAATATGTTAAGCTAAAAACCAAACTACAGAACTCCAAAAAAATGATCACATATCCAAAGCAAAGAACTTTTTTGCACTTCATATTTAACCACACCTCCACTTATTCAAGATCCAAAAACCAGTTAATAATATCTTCAAATTTCAATTATTTACGCAAACCATCAATTTAAATTAATCGAAAACTAAATGTCTTTTTTTTTTGAGATTATATAACAAATAAACAAATAATAATCCAAATCAACTATGAATGAAAATCGAACATATTAATCTAAAATCAGAAGGTGTTACCGTACATAAAGATGCAAATGAATAACAAAAAAGATGGCTTTTGATTGAAATCAATTGATGATCGGAAAAGGGTTTGATCGGAGTCTTTGTTTTACCTTTCAATTTCTTCTGGTTGCCGTAAAGGTGATTCGTTCTTTATTTCTGCTGTGCAATCCTCGCTGCAATGCAAGCAAACTCATGAGGTTATTTTGTACGTGCGCCTCGAATGGCTGATGCACTAAGAAAACTTGCACCACAGGGGCATGTTCTCACTCGAATCATTTTGACCCATTACCCAACCCATTTTGAAACCTCTAATTTCAGTTGAACATTTTGTGCTTCGAGAACTCGCGCCCGGTGTAGCCTTTTTCCTCATTCGCCTGCACCGGCATGTAAAAGATTATTGACTATTATTCGGAATCCACTTATCAAGATAAAAACCCAAAAATTAAACAAAAAAAATATGTCTTCCAGCACAATATGCAATTAAAAACATAAAACAACATTGTACAAAAACTCTTGTGAGGCGTTTAAATGTTGACATTAACTATTATCATTGTATTCGAGTTCCCACCTAATGAATCTGTGCAAAACTAAACAAATATATATAAATCGGAACGAATAATCAGAGCAAAGTTGATAATCAGAGATACTTTTGGAGGGCAGATAACAAAGTTTCTTACCACATCATGAGAGTCTTCATGTTCAATGCGAAGCTCCGCTGGTAAGGTTTTAGAATGGATTAATGGAAGTCCACATCAGCAGTAGCAGCTTCCGCAGTTTTACATTCAAGTGCTTGCTTTGTTAAATATGAACCATAACTTGCAGCCACAAAAACATACCCAGCGTCCCTGAATTGATTCTATAATATAAAACATAATAGAAGTAAACAAAATATTACAATAAACAACTTAATAGAAATAGATGCAGTACAATTTAAACATTTTTACATTGTGAATTTAGCTTCATTTAGAGCACATTCTATCCACAAAAAATTAACTCTATCAACTTTTTATTCTTATAAATCATAAAAAGTTATGAAATGAGAAACTTCAAACCTTTATGAATCCCCATTCCCCAATACTTCAAAAGCGCAGATCTAAATGATAAGCAACCACGATTCGCCCTACAATCAGACAACAATGGAATTAGAATACAACAGTTTTATAAGATTTCCACATTTATATATACAAAACCCTAATCAACCAATGAATACACAAAGAACAAAGAAACAAAGATCCAGAAACAATCACTAAACCTAAAATCGATCTAACAAAGATTTTGAAAAGGAAAAGTAAGATGAAGATGAATATTAAAAATCAAATGTTATGAATGTCGAATCGGAAACAGAAACTTACAGTTAAAACAGTTTCTATGATAGCCGTTGAAATCAAATCTCACGGTTAATGATTAGGGTTGAGGAAGAATGAAGCACACACATTCGGATGATGAAGAAGAATAAGATAAATGATAGATTGAAATCAATACCTCTAATAGGAAGCGGCACAATGTCAGGAATTTTTTAGGGTTGAAGTCACACACAATCACAAACGATGATGACACAACAAAAAAGGAGATCTATGGAAGAGACAGAGAGATCAGAGAAGGATGAAAGAGAAGAACGATTGAGAGATTTAGGGTTTAGAGAGAGAAACTGATTTAGAACTTGAATATTGTTTGACTTATGATCAGGAAATAGAAACTTATTAATGTGATTTAATTTAATGTTTTTTAGGAAAGGTAATAAAGGTCAGCGATTTTGACCAAATTAATATTGATTGATTCTTGATTTTTAGGAAAGTTATTAATTGTTTGATTTATTGACGAAATTTAAGTTTTAATTCAATTTGGATTAAAAAAAAAAGAAAATTTTATAAATTCTATGGTTGTGCCATGTGGCACGATATGGGAAGGAGAGATAATTGAAGGTGAAATGTGGGAATGACAAGTGTACAAATTGAGTTTGTTTTATTAGATGTATAGATTTGTGTACATCCTTCTTTACTTGATAAGGGCATATTTACCTATTCACGATTTAGTATTTGTATATGCGATAATTAGAGTTTTATAAATTTAAAAAAACTGAGTATATACTAAACAACACATCACACGCAGACATATATTTATGATAACTTTGTATACTCAGTTTTTTTTAAATTTATAAAACCCCAAATTTTGGTCGAAACAAAACTCATCACATGTTTAAGCACCCGAATTTTGGTCCAAACAAAACTAATCACATGTTTAAGCATTATTGAATGTATAATAACTAAATTTCTTAACAAAAGAAAAAAGCAAATTTAATTTATGTAGGTTCAAGATCATACTCTACTAAAATTAAATGCTTAAACATCAAATACCTAACTTAACCTTTATACATGAACATGACCAAACTTTGAGATATCGTATATAAATTACTAGCTGATTATCCCGGGAGGGTCCCGGGGTTGAAAAAACTAACTTTACGTGATAACCTATTGCAAATGACTCAAGTTAACTAACCACAAAATCTCTCAATCATTGCATGTTCATAGTATTCTAATCAGTAATAACTCATATTCCCTAATCTAAAACCTAATCAATAATCATCTAAAGAATCACTTATGTAAGCTGCAACTATTAAAAAACTCATCACATCTCTCTAATTTCTCACATTTTAATGGCTCTTATAATTCCTAACCTAATCAACTAAACAAACACTTAAGTTGGAAGTTGTAATCATTGCATCTCATTATGCCACGTGGCATAATCAAGAGATGGTTGAGGCCACCATTGAACGCCACGTCAGCAACTATCAATTCTTTCCGGAAGCGTCCTGGGGTTGAAAAATATAACCATTCTAATAATACTAATACTAATAGTAATAATTATTACTCTTGTAATTAAATAAATAAAAAAATAACCTTGCTATAAGGTGACACCATGTGTTGCAGTGTTACGCGAGTCTTTCTCCTAACTTCTCTTGATGAAGTATACCTAGTAAAATTCCAATGATAACATGGCGATTGGGCTGATTTTCAACATCGTAGATAAGAACCTGGTTTAAAAGAAAAAAAATGATTAATGAATAACATGAACACTTTGTGTGTTTTTTTTACTGTATGAACGAAACCCCACAAAAAATAGTCGATTTTTTCTCCGTTTTTTATATAGGACTATGGTACTCGTTGGAAAGATAATAAAACGCTCGTTAATTTGGTGTAATTTTTTCTTTAAAAAAATCCCGTATATAGAAGATATAAACGTTTAAAAATTATGGGAGGAAACATGAGAGAGAAAATTTTAAATTTATTTTCAAATTCTTTTTTTCCTAAAATAATTCAATTTAATTTAGGGTTTTATGTTTATCTTTTTTTTTTAATTAAAAAAGGAAATAGTTTAAAAACACTAAAATCTTTCAATTATCATGCCACGTGTCACTTTCAAGGGGAGGTTGAGGCCTCCATTGCACGCCACGTCAGCATATACCTTTTCTTTTATATATATAGATAGATTTTATATATATAGATAGATGTAAAACTAATTGACAAAGAAAACCAATAAAAAGCTCAATCATCTCAATTTCATGTTACCAATTTCATTTTTAAAATGAGATATCTCTTGGCTCGGCTAGAAAATACTCAATCAACCTAAAAACTTGAGCTTGAACTCAACTTGTTTACAAAGTGAGGTAGCTCATTTAAAAAAAGATATGTAATAACATATGTTGGGAAGAGTTACCAAGAAATGTGGCAGGTTGATACTAGCTAATATAAAAAATGTAACAAATCTAAATAACAAAGACTAGGGTTGCTCATATAAAAAAACGACCAACTTGGTTGTTTGGTACGTGCTTGAAAGATTAAGATATAGTTATGCTAATCTACAAGAAACATGTGTGCGTAGTAGTTTGTGGGAGTCGTAGATCAACCAACATTAAGATCTCAAAAAGGGAAGTGGCGTAGTGCAACATAGTGAAGTTTGAGGATCAACAAAGGGATTATAGAGGTCGAGGCGACTTGTATCTATCTAGTTTTGTGATTTCTTGAACTCATAATTTTATACAACATCTAAATTCATAGTATCGTCAAAACATTATCTAGGTGCTATTTTATGATTGTCATTTTATAATGTGCGGTTGTTGTAAATGTGTATGTGTATAAGCAAAATTGTTCAAATATTTGTGCAACTCGCTTGAAAAATGTTCACTTCAATCGACTTATTTTGTAAACGAGCCCCAAGTTTGGTCGCTTGTTAACTCACTCAAGTAACCTTCATTTTAATTATAACTAGTGGTATTCAACCCGCGCGTTGCGGCGGGAGCACGGTAGGTATCGGATTGGTTCATTGCAGCGGAAGCGTGACCGTCAGATTGCTACCAAAATTCGATCTTGACAATCTCTCGGATGAGCTGATACTCATCACCGAGTCGATCCAGAAAAGCGACATTCATATCATTTCCTATTCACACATATTTCAAAGTATCAAATATATGTATTACTGATAATATAGAGCATTCAAAAAAATAAGAATAACTCACACCAACCTATAGGTTTGGGTCAAAGTCAAAACAGATACGGGTCAACTTGAAAAATAAGTTTAAAACGGTCGGTATAGAAAATATAAGAAAGCTTATGTTAGTTGATAAACCAAAAAAACATATACGATCTAACACTTTATATAAACCACAATGCAAATAATCGATTTTCACTAACATCAATCATATGCCATAACTTAATCTCCTATATTATTTCCTAATAGCACAGATAATAACCACAAAATTTGATGTGTGCCCATTGCTACATGCTAACTGACTTGAGAAAATTTTGAAGCCTATAACCCTTTCTTGCTTTTAGGACGATTTATCTTTCCTTTCCAGCAATAAGAAAAACAAATAAATGATAGCTTAGAGTACTAAATCGCTAAACCCAAAAGATGATCTGAATCTTATTAATAAGGAGGATGTATTAACAGAAGAAAAAGAACCATATACTAACAAAGGGTTCTATATTGATGGTTGTGTAAATTCATTTGGACGAATAAGGGAATCCTAATGTTGTAGTTTAAAAATATGCAAAAAGCTACCCTATCCATTATAACCTCAAAAGGTCACATAACGATAATTGAAAATAAACTAATACGGTGGTTACCTTAATCGCTAAAACAAATGGAGTGACGACCGACTTTGGTGGTGGGATGTGTTGGCAGCGATGAATTCAGCAGAGGAAATGATGAGGATGAGAGTGTTAGAGATCGATCAGCGATACAAATGCTACACCAAAAGTATAAGGTGCATCTCCAGGGGTAACCTTAAAACAATTTCAAAACTCTAGCTCAATAAAATATAATAATTGGTTAAAAAAGAAAACCTAACCATTCATCTTCATACTCACCATTCAGCAACACGAATGAGGAAGTTGCCTTGTATGACAACAATGTCATAGCAGTTGGTAGCGACCAAGGACGTCCGAGCTTCATCAAAGAAAGCTATATCTGTTGAACAAAGAAGTTTAATATCTAGATGCGTTTTGTTACATGAGAAATGCATATTTAAAAGAAGTATAATTACAACACGTGTATAGCAAAAAAATAGTTTAAATACAAAAGAATTAGATTTAGATAAGGCGGTTTCATGACGCTCTATCAAAGATTTCCTTTGATAGAGTATTACAGTATTAGAAAGTTCCTGAATAGTGGTTAAAAAAGGAAAACTTAAAGTGAATTTTGAGGGCAATGCATATTTCGGACTCACTAAATAAATGACTTACATAATGTATTTAGACAAATGATAACAGTTAAAACTAACCAATGTTAGCCTGCTTCTGCTAGGACTCGAATTTATGAGTTCCAATAAGTTAATGTAATAATCCCTTAAGCACCCCTGTCAGTAGCAATTAACATTATCCGATCGGTTTTTTGGCTTAAGAATATAGAGGCATGCAGATTAAGTTTGATTTTTTTAGGCTATTTTAATGTTACATAGCAACTAAACTAAGTACAGTGAATAATGAACTTGATGAACACTTTAGAAAAAAGAAAGGTGGATAGTAATCAATCAAAGAGAAATAAACTAACCCGCAAACTCACTTAAACAGTAGGCTACAATAAAAGGAGGACGCCTTGATGCTGGGATACCACGTTCATAACCTGGGTGAAAGCAAGTGGCAAGTGGAGTGGCTGCAGAGGAACCAAATTACAAACTCATGAATTTCCACTGCTTGGAGCATCTGTACAAAATAGACATACCACCAATTAACCAATGTTTGGGTCTATTCATTTAGGCAATATGACAAACACTAAGCATGCAAGTATGCAACCATAGTAACAAAAACATAATCGTTGAAATCTACCCCCTTCAAATAAGCCACTTAGTACACACTTCTTCACCATTCCCCATAAGCCATTTGCACATATAACCAAAGCAAATTCTGAGAAATGCAGAGTAAACCAAAAGGCATCAAACACAAAGCAACACACAAAATAGGTCATTTTCAAGCGTACTTCCATAAATTCGAAACAACTCGATAAAATAACAACATAACTGGATTTGATTTCTCTCAATTGAAAGCGAAATTAGCAAGGAAAACATCAGATGAGGAAATTTAGTAAGGTGGATGTATGATATACCTGCGATTACCAGCGGGCGACCGAAAAAGGAGAATGGCGTAAAAGAGAACTAAATCGATGGCGACGAAAAAGACCAGTGAAATACTCCACAATCCGTAGACATGCACAGTTCAAGACCTCCATCTATCTAAGTTTTGTTCTCATCTGTAACGGAAATAATCGTTCTCATCTGTATAAAAAGAATCGCAGAAACAGAGCTTAAATCGATGTCTTTCTGACATCTACTCTGCTCCTTCAATTCCAACCTGTTTAAGCTAAGGATTGTGATGGAGATGACTATAGATAATATATTTAGGGTTCTTTAGTTGTTTCGCCTTTCTCTGTTCTTCCTAATTTATTTTCTGTGGGTAACTGAGAAACCAAATGGTGTCTTGAGAAAGAGCGTGATTTGAAGCTGTTGGGTAAGTGAGAAACCAAGTAGTAACGTGGCAAACTGAGTGAGAAACCAAGTAGTTTTTTTTAAATAATCGCTTTTTAATAAAACATAATCGCGAAAAATTACATCAAGATAGCGGGCAGACGGGCAACAAGCTGCGCCGCCACTCCTTTCTGGATAGCAAACCCTAGCCTACTAAAAACGAACCTCTGCCCCCTAGCGTCGAGACACTGCTATGAATAACCTGTTGGACTCTGGACAGGAAACGGATGGCTTCCGGTGCCAAAGAGCCGAAGGTATCACAAGCCAGAGGTATGAAAACATGTTGGTTCTCCTCACAAGCTTTAGCATGCTTCTGAACTTTCTTTGCTTCTGCTTTCCGCACCGCTTGCCCTACTACAAAACCATTATCCCTCAAACCAACCAGGGGAGATACACCTGTTAGGTCGACACAAGCGTGTTTCCCCCTGGCCCACCCAAAGACAAGCAGGTCTGCAGGACGTAGGGTGGATCTCCCTTCTGCGGGGTCCGAGAGGAAATTTACTGGAGCCTCCTTCTTGGCTGAGATCCCAGCCCTTCTTAAAATGTCCCAAAGAACGTCCCGAACCCAGTCATGCCTATATTTGAAACCAGGCAACTCCTTACAGTGGACCGCGTGTTCCCCGTATTTGTCCAGACATGCCTTACGGCAAATCGGACATACTTCATCTTCATGGTACATGGGGATCACCAGACGATATTTTAGAATTGCCCTATATTCAACCCTAGATATGGTTTGGCCCAAACCTTCGATTGGGATAACATTCAGGAAATCTTGGCATGGGGGCTTTGCAAGCATTCAATCACCGCCTTTTGGCGGGGGGCAGATCAAAAGTTTCACCCAGGCTCTGTGCGATTTTGCCAAAAAGGGCATTCGCCAAAGTTTTCTGAGGCTTTGGGGGGGTGTCCTTGTTAGAAAAACCGCCGATATCAAAACCTGGGAGGTAGTCATTTATCCTTTCGAGGGCCTGTACGTAGTCCAAGTCCATGTCGGCAACCCCGCTATTCCTTAAGATGTGGTCTTAGAGATTCCAAGACTGAGCTCGCGATGCCACAAAAGCATACACACCCAACATCCTTTGCTGAGAGGAGCCCTAATCCTCCCAAACGCATTGGCAAGGATGCCAGTCGCCATTGTAGGTCGCCGAAGAACGGACCCCCACATACCACTATGTCTTCGATGGCTGCCCGGAGACCCTTGTCAAAACATGATACCGCATCATCCATCATGGCGGGTTGGCAGGTCCGCATCATCCATACAAGATCTGAGCAAGAGGAGTTCACTCTGGGGATCCCTAAGGTAGGGCAAAAGTTTCATAAGATCAACCGCACGCGAGGCTCTCCGCCCTGCCAATTCCCGTATAAAGTAAGTGTCCTGACTACAGCCCCTCCAAGGAGCTTTACCCCCTTTTCTGGCCTGCCAATCTCACTAGGGAAAAGCCCGTCCCTAAGTTTCACCCCATTACAAGACGGCCAAAAAACCTCTGTTTTCTTAATATTCAGTTGAAGCCCCAGGGATGGCCCCTCCTTCTGGATGATGTCTAAGGCATTCGCAACATCGGTGGCATCACCAATAATCGTCCCATCATCAAGGTACCACGCATGAAAAGGGAGGTTACAATTTTCTTGCACCCGGAGAACCATAGGGTGTAATGCCAAGGCGAAAAGGAGGGGACCTAAAGGGTCCCCCTGCTGAACCCCCACAGTGGCCCCTATACAATCATTGCCAACATACAACCTAGCTGGCTGGGCATATAGGAATTGGACCCACAAATAGATAGACGGGCAATGCTGAAGAACTTCGCGAAGTAGGGCAGTGCGGTCAATCATGTTGAACGCGTTTGAAAAATCCACAGTGAGCATAGCCAAAGAACCGTCTTCATGGAAGGAGTTAAGGAACCTGTTCGCACTGTGGAGCATCGCCTCTGCCCCATTAGGAGTCCCACCCCAAATTGGAAGTCCCCTAGGTACTTAGCCATTTCCTTACCAACTTCCTCATAGCCACCTTAGATACCAGTCTACGCCAAATGACCCCTATTGCAATAGGTCGGATCCCGTTATCAGGTTTCAGAAGGGGGGGGGGGGGGGTAAGGGGGGCCGAAGCAATAAATTCAGCAAGTACCCTGGGACGCAACCCCCTAGCAATAAGTTGATGACTTCAGTAATAGCTAAGAGCAAACCCGTGGAAGCCACAGACCCCTCTCCGCTAAGAGCGTCCAATAGATGCTGGGCCCTCAAACCGTCCGTCCCGCAGGAAGTCCCTTTAGGGAAAGATCGGAGGCATCGAAGCACACAGTCCTCATCCACAACAAGCGCGGGCATGATGTCAGAGTTAGAGGGCAAGGACGGAGGAGGCAACACCGGATGTTTATCAATGAGGGCTTTCATGGTGGAATCCACAAAAGGAGCAACCCCACTAGAACACAACACCTTGACAGCAGCTGTGAAATGACCATCCCTTACTTTCTGGAGGCACTGTTTGACATTGGGGCCCTTTTCAGTAGCCTCACTCCCCCTGCTTCTTGCTTGATAAAAGAAACACCACCCACGCAATCAAAGAGAGGAGGAACCAAATCTGCAAACCCAGAGTCGTCTTTCCACAAAGACAGTGATTGCAGGATGCTACTACACTGCAAAGATTTTCTATTCCCAGACCTTCGCTCCTGCCTAGTGGACGGCTTGACCACCCGTAGGGTACACCGTGGCAATAAAATCAGTTTGACCCAACTTTCTACGGATCCTGGTGAAGCTACCACTTTGCGTAAGGCACCTGTCAGGGCCTGGACAAAAGCCAATCGACAACTTGGGGGGATGCTTTTGACAGTTTGAATGGGCAGTGAGAAAACCTTTTCTAAGAGGGATATATCCCCAACAACACCTCCTGAAGGGCCAGGCTCCATGTCCACAGTCACGTGATGAGGTTTCTAGATCCCAATAATGAAATCTTCCACACCTCCCGTAACCACAGAGAAGGAGAGGACGTCATCCGCACTGTGAATGCACTTTTTGCTGAGAGCATGCATCACCATGCACCTCCCGTATAGCCATTTAGCCCCGTCCCTAAGGGTGCCACCAACATCCATAAAAAGGTCCAAGTTTTGGGAGATTGCATCTTGCAAGGACGCCCTCCTTTCTTCTGTCTTGAAATGAAAACTCTGCATGTGCTCAAGAAGGCGGAGAAACCCTGTAGATCCCGGCTTACCATCTTTACACTCATGGACATGCTTAAAGGGGCATACTCTCAAACCACTACTTGAGCCAGGGCCAAAACCTCCTTGTATAACCTTTCGATCCCTTTTATTAGGAGCCATATGCACGCAAACACCAAACCCAATAACAGGCAGGAAAAATAAGAAACCCCAAGTAGTGGATTTAGAAAAAAAAACGTGGAAAAAACCGCCCTTTTCAGGCAATGAAAATCGTACACGTCTATATAACACTATTCATCGCCATTCCTATATTAATATATAGGATAAAAACACCGCCCTTTTGGCAATGAAAATCACACATCTATATAGCACTATTCATCGCCGTTCCTATATTAATATATAGGATAACAACTAGCAATTTTACCTGCCGCGCGTTGCGGCGGCGTGTGACGAATTGAACCGTGCAGTAACACAGAAAGAGTGAAACACATGACACACAGGTAATGTGTTGTGGGCCTGTTGTAAACATCTAATTGATTAAAACCAAACGTAATCTTTATGAACATTGTAGCCGAATCAGACGGGGAGTGAATAGAATTTATAGCATATATAGCGTAACTTAAAAGAAGATCATAAAGTAGAACGAACATTTGGTCGGTGCAACCAATAATAAAAATAAATAAATGTAGAATGTAATCTACACGAACATTGTGGTCGAATTAAAACGGGAAGTAAATCGAATTTATACCGTATATAGCGTAACTTAAAAGAAAATCATAAAGTAAAACAAACATTTGGCCGATGCAACCGAGAATAAAACAAAATAAATGTAGGGGGACTGAAGTTGCAAATTATTAAAACATTGATAATAAAACAAAATAAACGTAGGGGACAGAAGTTGCAATTAGCTGAAACATGAGGGAGTAGTAGTGAAAAGTAGAGGGACTGAAGTTGTAATTAGCTAAACATGAGGGTGTGGCAGTGGAAAGTGACGACCGACACTTCATAATAGGATATAGATAATATATAGGATAATTTGATCTTTTTGTTTATGAATATTAAAGCGTAAAAAACAATGATTGGCTTGATAAACATAATCTTAATTTTGATAATGAAAAAAATAATCACCACATTTTCCATCTTTTAAGTAGCAATATTGGGTTGTGACTACAAAAGCCCTGTAGCAATTTGTATAAGTGTGTCAATGCAATTTATACAATGCAACATTACCGACTATTGCTAAGATTAATACGAACCAGTGTAACACCCTAAGCAAATCCCACATTGGTCATGGACAGGAGAGATCCTTGGCTCATAAGTAATTCAATGCCTATTAAATCTCCAACGCGTCTTGGGCTTGGTTAGGCAGTGAAGCACATGAAAACTCCCCAGTTAAGCGTGCTCAGGTGAGAGTAGTACTAGGATGGGTGACCTCCTTGGAAGTATCCACCAGGGAAACAAAAAATAAATCCGTGAGCTCTTGAACGGGCAACTCATCGGGGGCAAAGAGGACAATATTAGTGGTGCGATGGGTCAAATGTTACATACAAATAATTGAAACAGCTGAAGTATCCCTCATTGCTATGTGTTTTCACTTCTTACATGTGTCATTTTCACAATCAAACTCTCTGTCTTTATTTTACAACTCATTAAATACTATCTTCTATCTCTCTTAATTAAACTATGTGCCTTCTCTCTACATACTCTCTTCTTCTCTCTTTAAAATATGAGAAATTTACATATATGTTTCAGTTGGTTAAGGGTGTCGCCATCAATGGTGGTCGTTTGGAGACATGTCGATGCCGTTGAATATGGTTTCCAGGAACACCCACCAGCATTAGTTACCTGATGTCACCGCTGGAGAAATGGCAGGGACTGGTAAGGTTCTCCGGTGATGTTGATGAAAAGGGTGCATGTGGTTCCGTTGGTTTTTTTTTTCTGGTCATCTATGGCGGCAACAGATGGGTCTATGATGGTTTTCACTTTGTAAATCGAGAAAAAGAGAAAGATAGAGGGGGTTTCTACACATAGAAACATAGCAAGGGGTGTTGCCTTACTGTTGCCAGCGTTCCATCTATGTGAACTACTTCGATGATGATGTGCATGGTGCGTCTAAGAGGTTCTTGTGCTGATGCTCTGGCGCTAATGGGTGTAAACCCTATATTTTGTTGGCTTTATTAAGTTGTTTCTATTGTTGTCTCTGACGATGTTGAGTGTAGCCTCAGTTGAGAGCTACATAAATCTGTAATCTGGTGATGATGGGTGTAAGCCATTATTTTTGAATGTGGCTTACGTTGTTAGTATATTATGATGGTGTATTGACTTTTGAGTAATAGTTATGAAAGATTGAGGCTAATATATTTGAAACTGTTTTTTTTTTGTGTGTGTTTTGAATCTTCTTTCTTTTTCATACTCCATAAACTGACTGGATTATTTATTTTAGGTAGTTAGTTTAGAGACTGTTGTTTTTCTGGGACTTAAGTGTTGGATGATAATAATTTAGTTTAAATCAAACATTTAATATGTTATGTGTTTAGTATTATGTGTATTTGTATTTGTATTTGTATTTATGACTTACAAACTAATTAAATACTTAGGATATAAGTTTGTATATAGTTTGATATAGGATTATTAAGTTAGAAAATGCAGCCAAGGACAAGAAATCACAGGAAGCGCGCCTAAGGGTCAAGAACAGCATGAAATGACAGGTTTACCCTTGAAGGTTAAACCACCAAAGTCAGTTATTTGGCGCCATTTTCGTAACTTTCATCTTAGTCAATGTATATATAGTAGTGTACAGTGTAATGTTTCATTATCAAAACAATAATCATTGATTAAATTATCCATTTTCTTTGTGTACCAAAACATAGAACAAGAACATTTTGGTTCTTTGTTCATCATAGTATTGTGTTTGTGTGTTGATAAAGTGTGAAGATTGGACCATAAGTCTAACATCTGGTATCGAAACCGGTGTTAAAGCGATCAAAAGAAGAATCAAAGCAAAGTTCAATCGAATTCTTGAAGAAATGGAGTCTGCTCGAAAGAATGTGTTCAAAAGAAAATCAAACTCTAGAGACTATACCCACAACCATGTATGTCTCTATTGCAGAAATGCCACGTAAAAGAACGGGACGATGCAGAAAGATTGATTAGGAAGGCTTTGAACGAGGGAACCCAGTCAAAATGGGTTAGATATCTATGACTATACCAAAGAGTATATTGTATCAGGGACAAAATATGGAGCATGGAACGATCTTTGGTATGCTAATACAACCTTAAAGAATCACTGTACTGGTTCACTAAAATATTGCAATAGGATACGAAATTCCTATGGTGTTGAGACAAGGTTGAAAAATCATATTTTGTTTGTAAGGAGTGTTAGAGAAATGGTGTTAAAACTCGATAAAAATGATAAGATCCAAAGTGTTTTCTATTCACCAGAGATGGATAAAAATTTACTTTCATTAAATCAACTTCGTCAACAAGGATTCATTGTTACACTTGAAGGCTATAAGTGTAAGATTGAACCCATGTTCAAGCCTAAGAAAAGAGAAATAGTAAATGATGTTGAGTCTGATGTTGAAACTGAAAACAAAGAAGAAAAGTTTAAGAGAATTCTTGGTGATGATAAGGATTTCCATGAACATAAAGAAGATTATCTTATCACATTATTTGAAGAATTGTCTTTACATCAGTCCGATGAATATAAGTTGGTAAAAAGAGAAGTGCCAAACATATCTTTTCAACATTGTATGCGACTCCTAGATCTTATGGAGAAGTTGAATCAGGATTCGATGTATAGGGACATTCTTAAAAGACCATTTGATGACATGGTGAATTGGTTTGTGAACCATTATTTAAGAATTCCAAATCGGCCAATGCCACCAAAGTTAGAAAATGGAAAAGAACTAGTGTTATATGATCTCTATGCAATAGTTAGAAAAGAGGGTGGACACAAACGAGTTTTGGAGTATAATATGTGGATCATCATTGAAAAAAATTGGGTTTAGATTATAGTGATGGGGACAATGTTCGCATTATCTATGCCATGTATCTTGATGTATTGGAATGGAACTATAATGTGAAATTGGTTCTAAGGAGGGCTAAAGAGGAGCAAGGTACTAGTAATCAGGATGAAGCAGTGATGAAACGAGATGTAATGCCAAGGAGTAGCAGTGTAAGAGAATTAGAAGATGTTGTAGTTGGACAAGCCGAGGACTACACACTCTTCATGGGAGGAAACTAGAACACTGCAAAGCGATTATTCAAGAAAAGGAAATGTGATTACTCGGCTGCAAACAAAGCACTCGAAGAAGCCAAAAGACCTTGCCCAAGATCAACTATAATGTTTGATTTCGGGGCAAGTATTGGATGATAATAATTTAGTTTAAATCAAACATTTACTATGTTATGTGTTTAGTATTGTGTGTATTTGTATTTATGACTTATAAACGTATTAGATACTTAGGATATAAGTTTGTATATATTTTGACATAGGATTATTAAGTTAGAAAATGCAGCCGAAGACAAGAAATCACAGGAAGCACGCCTCAGGGTTAAGAACAGTATGAAATGACAGGTTTACCCTCAACGGTTAAACCACCAAAATCAGTTCTTTGGCGCCATTTTCTTAACTGTCTCTTAACTGCTATCTTAGTCAATGTATACATAGTAGTGTACGGTGTAATGCTTCATTATCATGACAATAATCATCGATTAAATTGTCCATTTTCTTTGTGTACCGAAACATAGAACAAGAACATTTTGGTTCTTTGTTCATCATAGTGTTGTGTTTGTGTGTTGATAAAGTGTGAAGATTGGGACCATGAGTCTAACATTAAGTAGCAAATAATTTTTTTTATATATTTTTAACCGAGATGTTGATGAGGTAGTTGTTGAAATTGGAAACGTTTTGACTTCTTAAATATCGTTGCTTATAGCTCTTTCTCAGGATATATTAATGCGTTGAATTCTAATCATTTAGTTCTAGTTAATCATAATCCAAATTTACACATAGTGACGTCTTTGTGTGGTTTTTTACAGACTAATGTTTAGTGGTATGGAGCATGAATTGAAGAGACTTTTTCGTGTATGGTAGCAACTGTTAGTTTGATTGTTCATTTGCAAAATCGTCATTTTAGGGTTTATGCAATGTTCATTTATTTGAAATATGCTGCAAGCTATTATTGTAAAGAAACTACGTTTTGCATATAGCACACTAACAAAGTTCTTATTTTGACTAACAAAAACCTTTATAACTTATATCATAGTTGCTAACTTTTTTAACTGAGTTATATAGTTTAGACAACTACTTTAGATATAATACAAGTGTTGTCAAATTGGGTCACAATATTGAAGCTCCTAAAGCGAGCATGGGTCAAAAGATTGTATGGTACATTATAGGTTTGAAGTGATAACAGAACAATGTTCATCTACAAGATTCGACCGATTTATTACAAGTTGATATATGACCAAAACACATGTTAAACATGGATACATTACGTGGATTAGCCTATTTAGCAAATAATGAAAAACAACAAAAAATATGATGAATTTGTGCACACATTATAATGTTTGTACATAATTTTTTTTTCGAGCCAACAAACTTTGCGAGTGCTAAATATGGAAGGCTAAGACATTTGTACCTTAGTATGCAATTTTTAGGTGAGGACAAATGTGTCAAGATTCCTCATGATGGTTCATAATATTTTTTGGTGGCATTCATGTGTCACTAATTCGTAATCACACGGTACATGCATACAACTTCTTGCAGACGCAAAGATATCTCGATCCGCCTGCACTAAAACATTTGAAATAAAAAGACTCGCAATGTGGATGTCACATAATGAAAAATTGGTGTTAAAGTGATTGGGAAAACCAATGATTGGCATGGTAGGTTGCTACCATAGATATGCACATTAAATATGTAAGGAAAGAAACCTAGGCATGGTCTACGAATAAAAGAACAATCACTTATGTTACACATCAAATGAAGCCAAGGCGCAACTTTTGTGAACTAAACTTTTGTAATACATGTTGCAATCAACTATCTACAGTCTACTAGTGTACCCACATAATGCCCCTCTTTTATAGTAATCTATGGAAGTTAGGTAACTAAAATGTTCAACAATCCAACCCTCCGTCGTGAAGCGCAAGGTAAACAACTAGTTTTAATCATCTATAACTCATACAACTCCTTTGACAGATAAAATTTGAGGTATAAATGAGCCAAGTCGCTGGAAAGCAACTAAAGATCAGCTCACCAAAGGCTCTAACCACCCGGGCTTAATCTAGGGGGAGAATTTCCGACACGACCCGAACCTAACACAAAATTTGCCAATTTAGGCTTAGCCTAAACGGGCCAGGTCAGTTTTAGGTTGAACCCACCAAGCCATTTAACTAAACAAGTCAGATTCGGGTCAACCCGTTTAACCTATTTATACAATATTATATTTTTTGTTGGTACTTTATGCCATAACTATAACTTAAAAAAGAAGTTGACATACTAATTTTTTTAATTTTATTGTTAAATTTTGATTTTATAATATTACATGCAAAAAACAAAAAATATTCGGGTTAACCCTGTGAATTTTTGCGTTATGTTTGGGTTCATTTGTCCGACACAATTTCAGGTTAAACCTGTCAAACACAAACACGACCTGTTTAACACTGCTTAAACGAACACCCGTTAATGGGCTTTGAATGGACGACTGTCAATGACTCAATATGGGCTTTGGGTCTTCCTTCCTATTTAACAAACCACAACCCCCCACCCCCACCACCAACCTAATCCCTTGTATCCACATAATAATAATATTCTTCCGACACACACAAACCAGACGCACATCAGAAAATCAGCTTCAACTCATAAACATGCCATGACGACGTTATGATACGATAATCAATCAATGATCCATCTTCGTCTAAACTCTCCATCAATCACCTAATCATTAGCTTTTTCATCTGTATTTTTTTAATTGATGTTTCGTTTTATTATCTAGCTATTTGTAATCTAGGGTTAGGGTTTCACATCTGTTTTTTTTTTCTTTTGTTATGTAACAATCCCATTGTAAACATGAAATTAGCTCTTAATTGTTGTATATTACTGCTTTGATTTGCTTTTAGTTAATGATTTGGTGAAAAACAATGGAGATGGATAATAGTTCTCGTGGTAGACAATTTGATAGACCTGTTAGAAGGATCATGCTACTGTGAAAAAACCTAGATTAATATCCGATAGACCGTTTATTCGCGGCGGTGGTACTAATGTTTCGAACAATAATGTTTCGAATCAACGACAATTGGCGTTGGGGGTTCAGTCAAGTGTAGAGAGAGATAGAGGTTTGGAAAACAGTTGAGACGGAGGGGTTATCATCCACAAGCGATATTGCGATTGCAGCAGCAGGTGGTGCAGGAGGAGCTTGTGAATCAGTATAGGACTGCGTTGGCTGAGCTAACGATCAATTCGAAACCGATTATTACTAACCTGACGATCATTGCGGGGGAAATGTGCATGCTGCAAAAGCTATAACTGCTACTATCTGCAGTAATATTCTTGAGGTGATGATTTCGGTTTTATATTAGAATGAGAAAAGGAAAATGTCTAGTGTTATGAGGTTATATAATTTTGTTTCCTAAATGAAAGTGATAAATTGTAAAGGGCAATTTTGATTAGTTGAATTATATACGTTGCAAATCAAGTTAGTGCTTTTATGAGTATAATCGTATAGTATATATGACAAAATTATCCAGTTCAATCCAACCATTGCCGTGTGTGTGATTGAGTGGATGAGAAGGTTATCTTTCTGGTGTTGGTGGATGTGATTGGTCATTACTAGAGCCCGAGCAACTGAATGTCTGAGTCGAACAATCACAATCCTTATAGGACGAGTTTATATTTTATTCGTTCAACTAAGGTGTAACGCCCAGCTAATTTTCAAAATAAATAAATAAATAAATTATATATTATATTGGCGTAACAATTTTAATTCGTTGACATTAATATCTCGTTAGCGAATAATACGTTCTTACACGATATTAACTTATAAAACATATACATTTGTCATATAGTTATTAGAAACAATAACGACTCGTGGTAAACACATATACTACATAACTGACACTTATCCTTGTAAATTTCTAAACGCGACTAAAAGTATATTATGACAAATATTTTGTCCAACCACTTGTTTTAAGTCGGTTTATATAAATAAATGAGAAAATTGCTCGAATAGTCCCTGTGGTTAGCTCAAATTTCACCCTTAGTCCCCAACTTTTAAAAATTACAGGTATAGTCCCAAACTTTTGATGTTTCTTAACTCGGATAGTCCCTGAAGTGGGTGTGAAATTACTAAATTACCCTTTTGATGGATGGAGGTTAAATAATCCAGTTAAGTAGATGTGAAATTACTAAATTACCCTTACTTTAATAAAAATAAAAAAATCAATTAATTAATAAAATACAAAGTGGACCCACATAACCCCTTAGCCAATCATGTGTCTCCACTCATTCTTAGCGGGGCCCACCCACTTCATCTTCCTCACCTCATTACCTTCACAAACCACCACCACCAACACCTCCCCACCACATCACAACCAGCACCTTCACTAACCACCACCACTAACCCAACTTCGTCTTCCCCACCCAGGCCTAAACATATATATATAAATCAATAATCACACAAATAAAACCTTGTTACCTGAAAATGGCTGATTATCCAAATCAGAATTGGAAGCAAAATTATTTTGGCAAGATTTATTATCCTAGGTAAGTGATTTTCTTCACTCAAAATAAATCTTCTTGGTTGACAGTTTCAACGTCAATGATTTTAAACATTTTTTGGAAAACAGAGGGTAGAGCAAGAGGAGAGAGAGAGAAATAAACTTTGGTGTCCGGATTTGGCTCGACTCAAACAAACATAATATAAGCAATCTATTCAAATCAATTGAATGAAAATATCGAAAAGCCCCGTTTGGTGTTTGGTTCCATTCCGTCGCTTTTGGTTTCGTCTTCCGTCGCTGGTGAATTTCTAACCAAGGGCTCTGTGTCTGTCTTATTTGGCAAATTATAACAATAGCAGGATATGGAGTGTTGAAAACGTGCCATGGAGATGAAGTGAAAATGATGGATGGATGGATATGAATTTGTTAGTCTAAAAATTGGGTGGTTTGGGGAGGTGTTGGTGGTGGTGGTTTGTGGAGGAGATGGGTGGGGAAGATGAAGTGAGTGGGCCTCAATAAGAATTGGTGAAGACATATGATTGGATAAAAGGTTAAGTGGGTCCTTTATTGTATTTTATTAATTAATTGATTTTTTTATTTTTTATTAAATTAAGGGTAGTTTAGTAATTTCACACTCACTTAACTGGATTATTTAACTTCCATCCACTCTAGGGACTATCCGAGTTAAAAAATGTCAAAAGGTGGGGACTATACCTGTAATTTTAAAAAGTTGGGGAGTAATAGTGAAATTTGGACAAACCACAGGGACTATTCAAGCAGTAACTGGCTCGTATACGCGATACCCGACCACTTAACCTACTCCTAGAACCCTACCTATATAATCACCTTAACTTACTCATCTTCTTTATTCCTTATCTTCTCCAAAACCCTAGCCCCTTATCATCATTCCTTCTTCTTCCCTTACACTCTTTCAACACATACATACCACACCTCTGAGGAAGACCTTTAAAGCACTCGACCTCACTGCTCTCTCTCACCCTAGATGCAGCGCTGCCGCTGACCACCATCCGAAGCCATTTCTAAACAGAAACCTTCTTCCATCATGTTAGCCTGTTACTTCTGGTTCGATCAAGATTGCTTCCAGATTAATATGGTGCGACGGCGGGGAGTGGTACCGGGTTAGTTCCAGTTAGCATACTAGTCGATTTCAGCTGTTTGGAGTGATTGTCGTGGGTCCCAGTCACGTATGGTTCATTTTAGGATGGTGCCGATTGTTTTCCCCTTTCATTTCTTTTTACGGGTCACATTCTAAATCGACAAGGTGGAGGTTGTTTGATAAGTTATGCTCGTTTGGGTGTTGTTCCGGTAATAGTTCGTGATCGGAGATGGTCACGTTGACCAGAACCAGCCGTGGTGGCCAGAGATTATTTCGGGTTAGGCCTCGTCTTCTGTTCATTCTTCGTTTCGGGTCATGTCTTTCGGTCAAGATTAGAGGCTCGGTCAACATCAGTCAACCAGTCGGACCCGTCAGACTTGGTCAAGTTCGGTTCTGGTCAAACAGACCAGATCTGGTCAACATTGGCCAAACGGGTCAGATCTGTCTACACGAGTTATGAGGTGAATACGCGACTCGGGAAGGTATAACGCACGCCACGACCCTTATTCCTTTCGTGTACAATTTTATATAAATATGTTGTAGAAAACTTAAGCGAACCGAACCGACTTGTTTATGTAAAACACTTATGTTAATGAATATATGGGATATTCGAATAGGCGAAGCATATGAATACTTATACGTATACTTGTATTATTAACACGATTATTCAAGTCTAATACTAGTCGTTTTTACCATTTTGTCTTCGGACTAATAAATAATAACTTACTCATATACAAACGATTTTAATTAAATGTTGAACTACATATGTAAACATATCGCCTATTAAAATGTATAACTTCTCATTATTCTAGTGTTAATAAATTAAACCGTTTGTCGTATTTATAATCGCTTAGCTAAATAATGTTGTGATTAAGAAATTGACGATTGAGTTTTGAGATAAAAACAGACGACTTGTTTCGTTGGCTTATTACAAAATCAGAGGAAACTCTGCCCAAATTTCTACAAAATATAAGAAACATATCGAGCATTCAAATCTATACCTTTGTACAAAAAAAAACGCCACGTTTTACAAATCGACACTATCCCAACTTTACTTGTCATGATAGAGACATGTGTACAAAAAAAATATATTTATTAATATGTATATATGAACATAATGGTACAAATATTAAACGGTCTTCGAAAACAAACTAAAACGTGAGTCGAGTTACATTAATAATGTTTTCATTAACCAAAAACGTTGTTTTAACAATGATTTCTAGATGCAACTTCGTATACCATATTAAGGTATTTATTTTCAATAACTATATACACACGCATAAGTTCGAACAACGAAACCAAGTTCCTAACGGTTCGTTAAGTCATCCACACTTTAAGACGCGTATTAGTTCAATACGAGTCTAGGTAGTTGAATAAACTATCTTTAAAACCAAGAAACGAAATAAACTTATTAGCATTAGAATTTAAGGCATCCTTTACTTGTAATAGGACACAAGAGATTCAGTTAATCCAGCTTCAGACATTGTTTGCTATTCTTTCATAATGCACTCCAGGTGAGTTCATACTTGTCCCCCTTTTTATTCTTTATTCTTTGGGGCTCAACATGTATCACTATTAAAAACTTAAACAATTTCATACTCTTAAACTATCATGCTCAATCTATTAAACATACTTATATGCTATTTGCCATGCTTACGATTCTTGATACTTAGCCATAATTCATTAACTACTATTAGCCCACTTAACATGTATAGCGCTATAGGAGTAGCACCCCGCCCCCTTTATGGGTCATTGTTAAGAAAGAAACGGACCTAGCATGAATATGTTAGGTATATGCAGTGGTACTCGCGGGTTTGAGTTATGTTCTTTGTATGGTATGTATGTGCAATGCTATAGTATGAGATTCGAGCAAATCATTCTAATTACTACGTATGTAAACCAAAACTAGTATGCTCACCAATACTTTAAGTGTTGACGGATATTTTATACATGTTGCAGGAAAAGCTTGATGAGATGATACAAGAAACATCACTTAGGATTCGGCCTTAGAAACAAACGAAACAAACTTTATTTTACTTTCTGTTTACGTTGATGTATTTTCTCATGAACAAATTGTATACTTGTTGAATCTTAGATACGAATGAAATCTATTTTAATCTATTGTCACAATTTAGTGTTATGAAGTCTTTGAACAATCTATCACAAGTCGCGTCTCGATGTATTCCACCATCGGTTGGGGTGTGACATAAGGTTTCTGAATGAACAATTGAAATGCATCATCTTCATTCTTTGGTGGAGGCTTCTTTTGTGCATTTGAATATGTTCATGAAACTAATCTTACCTTTACTTCCTTGCTATTGACCCTGTATAAATTGTAAATTATTCTATTATATAATATAGAAAGACACCTATGTAAGAAAGTCTAGATTTGCTTGATGAATGTGAAAGCTGAAAGAGTTTCTGTATATAAAGAAAAACAGACGTGTTGGTGTTTTGTGGTCAGTTCTATACTTCAATTTGTTGAAGTGGATGTTTTAGGTGTTAAGGAATTTTTTTATGTATTGTTGCTACTGTACTGTCTGATGTGTCCTGATTATAACATATAAAACATGCATAATTAGTCTCACAATAGGGTAGAATTGGGGCTTAGATTACTAATTTGGCTACTTAATCGTTCCTATTTGTATGTTTTAGGAAATTGGAGCTCCACAACGAGAACAAGTGATTTTCGAATAAAAACAGCTAAGAAACAGAGATTCGTGTGGATACGAGACTCGCAGCATGTTCCCTATATGTGCTTAAATAGTAATCAAGTCAATCCGTGTGACACCAATCAACGATCCAGGTCAACATCCGTACGCATTTTACTTATTGTTGTCATTTCAAGTGCTTAATTAGACATTTTGCAGACACTATAACCCCCAGTCTGGTAAAGCACAAGTTATTAAGGAAACTCGATAAATCACTCGTTTATGCATACAACACCTGAACTGTATGAAACATGTAACACCGCGGTCCTATGGCACAAAATTTTTCGCGCCTAAAGCGAGTATCACGAATGTCCGAGTAATATTAATTAGAAATATACAATTACAACACCGAAACTGAAAGTATTAAATATTTATTATGACGAACCAAAAACTATTATACACGAATACGCATTACGAGACCGAGCTAAAACGCGTTAACGAAACTCAGGAAGTGGTTAGTCACCACTTTCGGACATGTGCCACCACCATTAAGTGAGACATGTCCCCACTCAACACTTAACACACATATTATTTCAGTTACACCTGTCGACCATCCACTCTTATTACCATTCCTTTTATCTTTATAACAATACATATCACAAACTTATCAATGTTCAGAAGATTGAGAGATAGAGACATAGAGAGAGAGAGAGAGAGAGTCAAGAGGGTTAAGAGAAGAAGCAGAAGGAAAGCGATCGGAGAGAGAAGGGGGCCGGAGGGCTCCCACCGCCGCTTATGGCGGAGCTCCGGCGGAGCAACCCCAACCACACCCACACACCTCTGATGAGAGAGAGAGAGAGAGACGCGAGGGAAAGATAAAGAGAGAGAGAAGGAAGAGGACCGGATCCGGTATCCGACCGGCCGACGCCTTGGATCCGGAAGCACGGAGGAGCAGGGGACCGGGTATCGAGTAACGGTTGATGATGGTGGTTAGATGGTTGCTAATTTAGGTTAGTATTCCGGTTACCATGGATAAATAAAATCGAGATAATAATCCAGATTTGTAGTGATGCTTGATAGTGGCGATCATGGTTGTGGGGAATTATGGTGGTGATTATGATTGGAGTCAAAAACAACAGAGCAGTGGTGGTTGTGATAAAGATGGAGAACAGGGACGGTGTTCTCGGGTAAGGATGCTAAAGGAAGGTAACAGTGGTGAGGAGTGGTCTCTAAGGTGGTTGTCAATGGAGGTTATAATAGTGATGATGGCGGCTGTTGCAATTAAGTTAGGCGGATCATTTGGAAGTTGGAGCTATATTGCTTGGGGATAGAGGCTACTAAAACAAATATGGGGCCGCTTAGATCTTAGTCACGGACGGTTAATCACGTCACATTACAATCTGAATACATGAGAGGTATAAGCATAGTCACAAATTAATTTATTATTTGATTCATCGATATGCTTATACGTGTGGGACTTACGAGCTTAACGAACTTAAACCCATAAAAATGACGTCAGAATTTGGATAGTAGATCATGCCAGTGGGACTTCGAGACAACATATGAGGTTTTGACAAATACATAGATACATATTAAACCTCTAAAGGTAATGGACTAATTACTATATATATTAAAACACAAGTTGGTGCTACAGTACACACACTACCACTCATTTTAGGTTTATTTGCTTAAAATGCCATTGAATAATTAAGAGAATTTGTTGTGATTAATAGGGGTAGAAATGTCAACATATTATATATATACTTAATTATAAACGTCGGTGGTGCTGTAGTGACAAAAAGACAAAATCCCTTCTTTCTTCTTTTTTTTTTACTTTAATTAAAAAGGTAAATCATAGTTAAACTTTTAATGGGCAAGCACGTGACAAGTGAAATGAAGCAGAAGAATTCCTAGACTTTTTGTAGAATTAGGAGTTGTTGTTACCTACTACTTATAAAAGAGGTTGTATAAAGAATTGGATAAATCTTCATAATTTATTTTGCTGTTACTAATTATTTAGTTGGTTTTAAATAAAAAAAATTATGCATCATTAACTTGATTGTATTTTCGTTGTAAACAACTTTTTTTTACTAATACTGAGTTTAAATTTTGGACGGTCAATTGTAAAGATTTATATTTAATTATAAATTGTTAAAAAGGTAGTATAATTGGGGATGCTATTCGGTTTTGAATCATCATGGTTTATGATGTCGTTGCGACATACTTACTTATATGTAAGTATAAATACGTGCTTATTTCTTACATACACGTTGGTATAGACTCAAATTGGTTTACGTTAAGAAATTAATCGTTTCCATGCTAATTTTTATGTACATTATCACTTGGTCTACATTATGATGTAAATTTTGTTCGTAAACGAATTGGGTCATACGTTTTATTCAACGGTATAAATTTGAGTTACTGTGCGTCTCGCCGCCGCAACGCGCAGCGGGTCTAACTACTAGTTGATATGGTAAGACAATAGCATACCCTACGAAGACTTGTGTATCATACAGAACATTGATTACTGGTAATGTTACTTGGATATAAGTACTATCAACAACTTTATTTCCATACAATGACAACCTTATTATTATTTTCATAATTATAAGATTACTATGAACTTATATACTATTACCATGACATATGTAAGATCTAGTATTTATAAATTATTAACCTTACGTGTATTACCAGCAATAATATGACTATAACCATTAATACAAACTACTTTTGTGATTACAGTATCATATTACAAGGATTAGTGTTATTTCATCCTCTATTCCTATCTTCACTAATAAGTAGTAATATTAACTTGGATATTCATATTGATTAAGTAGTCGAAACATGGAACTTAGAGATTACTAGATATATATATGAACAATGCATGTAATAACGTGAATATGAAATGACAGCTACATAACTAAATGGACAAGCTCACCCACACGTGTAACCAAACTATTCGATACAAATACTAATAATACTTGACACGATTAGGTTGTCTAGCCGATCATAGGTGGGCTTAACCTTGGAATACTTTACAGCTGTGTGGCACCATGTGATACAAGACAAAGGTGAGTTCCGTGTACCTTCCCCTTTTAATGTTTAACTGTTTTGGGGTGAATACATGCTTGTGTGTGTTTTAACTACTTGATGTGACAAGGTGCTCCCGAAACCAGATTCACACTCATTAACCCAAGGGATTGGGCCACTTAATGTATGGGTAGTACTACTTGGGGAATCCCCACGCACAGTGGATCCGGAAGCCCGGAAAACCCTCCACTGAGGTCTGCGGACCGTTGTGGCATATATTTTGCCATGGGAATCCATAATGGGAGTAGATGGATTCAGTGTTAGGTTTGAGGTGTGACTTGTACATCACCATGTGTTGTGTCATGTGAACTTGTGAACTTGCTTTTGAGATGACAAACTTGTTTTGGATTTACTTAACTATTTACACGGACTCACCAGCGTAATTGCTGACCCAAACTCTTTAAGCATGTGTTCAGGTACTGCGTTTGGATGATCGTGAAGAAGAGGTATAAGCTTGCTTGTGTGGAATAGCGATTACCGTGATAGAAGATTCAAACTATAAGCGTTGTGAAATAGAGCTTATAGAGTTATGTACGTGTAGAGATCGGATTGATTAGTGGATAACAACCCGCCAGCTGCTTCGACGACTGCCGCGTCTCGTCCCTGCATAGTTGTTATTTTATTTATTTAAGTTGTGTATTATATTTTTGGATTAGAAATTGTATTAAAACATTAAATATTAGTCATTGTTGCTTCCGTTGTGCAAGTCTGTTACCAAACTGTCGTAACGTCCAGCCCCCTCCTAGTCGGGTTGTTACAAAACAATTGGCATCGAACAGTCAAGCCAATCAAATGCTCATCAAAGAGCAACCGGATACTCGTCTACCACACAATACAAAACAACAGAACACTTGACGATACCCGAGTGGGAAACTATACAATCCACTCAAAACCCGAGCAATCACAATACATTGTATGAGGTTACCACATTCTAACACATGGTAATCCATCATTAACACATGTATACAAATCATAGACATTATCATATGTTAACATATAATATCATGTGTTCATGATTAATGGGTATTAACACATGTTGATATCGTCATCGAGTCTTTAAACACACCATGCACCTATACTAATTTGTATAATACTCATTCATTTACAACTATATATATATACATACACGACAATATATGTACGCGCACATGTGTATGCAATCCTTAGTTATGTTAGCTATACAATGGAACCACCCTCTTTCACCTTATCATTACATCCATGGCATGTCCCTCTCACTAGATAATCCATTTTCCTTGACACCACTCCCACAATCTCACGGCCAAAGGCCAAGATTGTGTCGATAAGGATGATGATCGACCAAACAAGGACAAACCATTTACCCTTTGACAATGACCTATCATGATTATAGCCCATAACAAATTGCAAATCTTTCATTCTTTCACTTGATGATAATCGGCCGAGTACAAGCTTCCTCACAAGTCACTATCATATGACAACTAATCTTGTTATACTAACAAAGGCCTAACCCATTCCCACAATCCTTGTTAACCTTTGATCCCTTACCAAAAATACCTTGATCCTTCCTACAATTGGCGGCCAAAATAGGACAACAAGGTTACCTCATGGATGACACACTCTCTTATACTAGAATGGATATAAGACAAGACTACTTAACCCCATGATCATGCATGACAAAACCTCCATTTTAGGTGAAGAGTAATCAACCAACACATGGAGAAAAGGACAAGATGAGAGCTCTAACACATCACTATCAACAAGATATGATCATCCTTTCTTGCCTTGAGCTATCGGCCGAAACATCCAAAGAAGTGCAAGCTTGTGTCTTGTTGTCAACATTCACAAGTTTAGGCAAGGAAACAAACTATCATCTAACTCCCATGTAAGTCAAATAACCCTTACATCCAAGCTTATACATCATTGGCCATCACCCAAGAAGAAAACAAATGATCTCATGTCCCTATCTTACATGTTTTTGTGATTAAAAGGCTAAACCATGCATTAACCTAGGAGTTAGACTTTCCTTTCTTGCCTTTGTCTTCACTTGATTGATCCACTATAAAAGGGAGGCCATACCACAACAATTGCCACACACAAACCATTCTACTCCTCTAAAAAACTCTCGGCTACCCTTAACCATAACCGAAGCCGACCCATCACCACCCTAGTCCTTTGTAGCTTAAGGGTTCAAGGAAGAGATCAAGAGGCTATCTAACACTCACTAACCTTTCGTAAGTTTCCTATGACTCTAAACTTTGATCTCGTCGACTCCATTTGGTTTACCCGGCCCTATTTGACCTTTGACACCACTCAATCGAACATTTACATAAGTTTTCACACATTGTTTCAACTATCTAGTGATCACATTCTAAAAGAAAACCTCACTTGATTGATAACAATTGGCCCTTATGATACCACCATTACTCATATAATGTTTTTGGAATCAAACCACAACTAAAGCGGCGAACTAGTGATCGGTTATCATAACCAAAATTGCTTGGTTTGTGTTCGAAACTAAAGGTATATAATCAAGGTGTTTATAATCGGCTCTAGCACCAACACACTAACACACATTGTAAGGGTTCAATGGTAACCTTGGCAATCATGAATCAACCGATTTTAGTCCCTTAAACGATCAATTTTGAAGCCCATGATATGTGTAAGCTTCGCCACCATATTATAACACATGTTAGTAAGACTAAAAATATGTTAGAACTAACTTTGATACAATGAGGGTCTAAACACATGTTAAAATACTTGTTTTGTTTATAAATCATCACGTGCACCAAGAACACGACCCACATACACTAAAACCAAGGTCCACAAACGTCGGGTGAACAACTTGTGTGATAAACGACAAGACCAAACAACTTATTATGTCCATGATGATCATAGGGTATCAATTATCAGGACGATAGCTATTCATTTTCTTGCCTTACCAGACCACACGTATCACTCTTAGGTGAGTTTCACGGGCCCCATTTTACTGCTTTTTACATTTTGGGGGACAAACATGCTACAACTCTAGTACAAATTTCATTTGTATGTTAATTCTATCGTGACTACCATGTGAAACATGAGACATTTGGTTCATGAGCTCAACAGTCCTCATACTACGTTTTACTATAAACATTAGCTATCGAAAGCCATGGAACACTTTAATAGATCTATTGGGTTGACACCCCCACTCTTGGTTAGTTCCCCTAACCGGTTACATACAAAAGAGTGTTAGTATTCTACTTTACATACATTGCCCTAAGTGTACAATGCGCGAGGCACAACAGTTAAGAGGTTTGGTTATGGGACTCATGGTTTGCACAGTAATCATTCGCTTAGCTAGCTTATGATTGGTCATACACGAATTACACAAACACTTTACTTAGTACATTTAAACCTGTGAACTCACTGACATTATTGTTGACAAATCTTTTATGCATGTTTTTCAGGTAATTGACCATGAGACGCGGGGACTTGGGAGAGAGGTTCGAGCATGCACCAAGTGGTACCATTTTGGATCGGGTCTTTTTAGTTCCACGTTATTTCAGTATTTGAGTCATGAGTTCTAGACAATTTAGTATTTTCTTAAACAATGCTATGTTATGAAATAATTTATGACATCATCCATCCTTAGATGGTATCTATTTAAATAAATTTGTGTGTTGCTTGAACCATGTGCTTGAAAACCTTTCAAGGCCGCATTCCCGTGTTTCCACCTTGGTGGGTGTGACAGTCCGGGACACTAGAAGACAAAGCCGCATAACTCGGGAAGGAATTGAAGACTTAGAAGCTGTGTTAGATGCAGCACGGGCGTGCCAATACCTTGTGCATGGCCGTGCACTTGTCCTGGGTCAACAAGTCAACATTTCCAAGTCAATGGAATGCATAAAGTCAGATTTTTGGGTTGCACGGGTGTGCCAATACCATGTGCACGGCCGTGCCAGCTGAAACCGTGCTCCCCAAGGCTCAAACAACAAGACTGACAACTTTTCTTAAGAACACGGCCGTGCCAACACTTGGCACAGGCGTGCATGTGCTGAAAACTGACAGATTCTGCTCGAAAGGACTCTGCAACCGTACCTGCTGTCGAGTATGGTCGTGCCAAAACACCCAGCACGCCCGTGCTTACTCTTATTTGCCTATAAATAGCAAGCTCAACTCAACCATTTGTCATCCCTTCTTGTGCTTTCTTGGACCGACTTCCAAGCTTCTTCCAGAGCTCTTGGAGTCTTGTGGGAGGCCTTAGGGCCATCCTAGCATCCCACCAAGGTTAGGCCTTATCCTACCTTGATTGTCTAGGAGATGGAAGCTTGTCTATGAGCAGCCATGTTCATGTGTTGATCATTCTTTATGGTTGTATCGTTCTATAATCTCCAAACCCACTTCGATTTGTAGACTTTTATTGTTATTATTATTATTATTATTATTATTATTATTATTATTATTATTATTATTATTATTAGTAGTAGTAGTAGTAGTAGTAGTAGTAGTAGTAGTAGTAGTAGTAGTAGTAGTACTTTGTTCTTAGTTATTTGTTGTGTTATCTTCTATCTAATTCTTGTTTATTTATCTTGTGACATGTTCAAATGGTGATTAACTTAATAAACTATAACCAGCTTCTGATAGTCCCGAGCTAGATCCAAGGCGAGGAAACCGGTAGTAAAACAGATCATTCGGACTTCTGATATCCAAACCGGGTTCTAAGCAACAGCTTCTGAAGTGGACCAGATCTGAGTGACACGTTTCTGGTTCTTACCAGATGAATGAAATGATTCTTGGCAAAGGGCGGATTCCCTACGGGTGCATCGGTGATCTTCGGATTATGCACCTTTAGGATTATGTTCCACCTTAGTTAAGGATTTCATTCATCTCGGGAGGTTATGGGTTGGGTTAATTAAGTCACAAATCACTAAACGAACTTTATATTTACTTGATCAATAAAAATTAAAGTGTCACAATTAAGTAAATAAAACAAAAATTCTATATCTAGGTCTCGTTAGTAAAAAACCGTTAACCAATGGGGATACGCATCGCGTGAGTTGATTGTAAGAGAGATCCTTCGGTCTTTATGATCGTTAACCTACATAGGGGATACGACGCTGCCAGGATTGACTCTAAGGAGAGATCATTCGGTACGGAAGATGAGAGCAAAGGAGGTGTATGGTGTTCCAGGTCGGAAGTTAAGCCTCCATTTCAAAGAAGAAGATGAGTTAGAGGGCCAGAGACTTGACCGCGGTTTGGGAAGCCTGCTACAAGTAGGGCTCAATCGGTGAACCTTCATGTGGGCCCACATCGGGAGGTTAAGCACACTACTCAGTAGTGGCCCCGATTCTCTATCAAGGAGTCAACACTTGAAGCTCACTATCGTCCTCCTCACAAATAATTAAACTTAATACTTTTTCTAATAATAAACTTAACTACTTATATGGAGGGCCCCTAGATGTGCATGGATCACTATCTCTACTATTTTATGTTTTTATTTTAATAAAACCCAAAACCCTTTTTCAAAACTATTTTTCTTAAGAACCCATCCGTTTTATTTTCCTTTTCAAACCCGATTAGTTAAATGATGAAGGTTTGAGTAGGGGAAAGTGTGTTCTTTGGAATACGATGTGTCGGTTTTACTTTCTAAAGTAATTATCGTTTACTTATAAATTTAAAACTTGTTTAAAAACGATTTAGTAAAAATCCATCGTTTTCCCAAAACCATTGTTTTGGAATTAACACATCAAGTTTTTGGCACTGGAAAAATGATATCTTTATAAATTACTAAACCAGGCACATTAAGTTTTTGGCGCCGTTTCCGGGGAACACAATGAATTTCCAAAGAAAGACCCAAGTCACTTAACAAATCGGTTTATTTTTATTTTTCATTTTCTTTTTCACTTACTTTTCTTTTTGTTTTCGGTCTTCTTTCTTTTTCATTTTATTTCCTCTTTATTTTCGATGATTGCAGTTGTTTTGAGTTTTCTTTGCAGGTTTCCTTCAAGATTAGCTACCTCGGAGAATTCCCGTAAAGGACGCCGAAATCGCCAAAATTATCAACTTTTATTTTAGAGGGTTTTTATTTCTGCCTTATTTTCGTTTAGAAGAGGTTTGTCATACCGTGAAGATCGGCAGGTAAGTTTAGTTTATTGTGGAAAATGAGCTGGGTGAGATTTTTTCAAAATTTTTAAACTTAAAATGTTTTTGGGGCTTAAAATTGGTTTTAAAATTCAAGAAGATGATTCCCGAATTTTAAAACCATACAATGGAAAACTGTTTAAAAATTTAAAAAACGTAATCTCCACCCTTAAAACTGCCATTTTTCGTCGTTTTTCTATTACAAGCTCCCACCTTCACTCTAAGGTATGTATAAAACTTTCCTAAACAACTTTTTTTTGGTTGTTGAAGTTGCTTCACATGGACGCGAGTTGCATGCTTGGAACGTGTTTAATCTATGATTAGTCATGTTCCATCCCACTAGTGTTTTAGCACTAGTATTCTATCCATATTTTAGTATTTTATCTATCTAATTACTTATATTTTAGTTTTTTTTAGGACAGGTTGAGGAGAGCTTGCTAGGATGAGGCGAAATTTTGGCGAACTTGCAAGGCGACTGTAGCTATTGACCACATGCCGGTGGATTCGCCACTATCAAGGGAGTATTAGTTTCTCTTGTCTCTTTTTCCATACATAATTTTTTTTGTAAAATTTTAAGTGTGGGGTGGAACGTTACTGCTGCTTATTTTTATTACTTCTAGAGGGTCATTTTATAATTGTTTATGGGATATCTGGTACCCTCTTAGCTGCTTGATACCCGTAACGCCACTCAAAGTCATTTAGGGAAAATTAGTAAAGTCTATTAGACTTATCCGAGTGGACGCTATTAGGCATCTCGTCGAACGGTTCACACCAAAGGATAGTCGAAATATGACAAATTTTATAAAATCCAAAAATCCACTTAATATATATATAACTAAAAACAGAAAAATAAGTTGTATAGCAAGTATAAAATACCCTGAAAAGTATGCTTAAAATCTATACCTTATCCTACCCGCTGTCCGTGAGAGTTCTTGAGCCTTCTTGAGTACCACACTTATATATAT
>JAUTDX010003617.1:0-66187 GCA_030844895.1 Ambrosia x helenae
GTTGAATTGATTTGTTCTGCGATCATGGTTAGTCTTTTGGTGTTTCTTCACACACCTTATGGTGTAATTGAATCCTTTTCAATTCTACATCACAGAATTAGAGCTGGGGATTGAATATGATCTGTTGACGAACTAAATCACTGCCTACAGACACTCTTCAGTTCTAACGGTGTTCTTGAACCGACACAACCTGCCACCTCCTATGGAAGGAAGAACATGTTAAGGAGGAAAACTTTTAATTGACAGTATGCTATTAGTTCCGAATATATGTTGCTCAAACCTACTCGAAAAAGTATGATCATTTTGTGGATCTAGATAGTTGAAAAAAAATGATAATCATGTAGATCAAGAAAGTTGAATAGTATATGATATTTGGGTTCAAATAATATGATAATCTTGTAAAAACAATTTTCACACATGTGATCCAATTTAGTGTATGTGCAGGAACAATAAGGTCATAATTTGAGGGTCTTAGGAATTCTACTGATATACGTTAAATTACACATATAAAAGTCCCCGTTTAAACTCCCATTTTAATACGTTTTTGACCTTATACACAGGAATTGGTACTTATTTGGGTATCTTTATGATTTCAGGTCTTAAATGATGTCCCGGACGCAAACCGAAGAAAAAAAACAAGGATTTCGGCCCTTTATCAGGAAGAACTTTTTGCGCGCAGACGAAATCCTGTTCGGATCGTTTTTACCCCTTCTAAAACCCAAATCCGACTTCGACTTTCAAATAAGAATTGTTCTACGCTCCGAGAGCTTTCCATGCATATAAAGAACACCTCCTAACGATTTTTCTATACGATTTTATATGCAATTTTAAAGATCATGCTGTCGTGTTTGTTCTCTGTGAGCGGCCGCTCACTCCCTGTGAGCGGCCCGCTCACTCATCCAGATTTTTCCAGAAACCTTCCAGAAGCCCTACGTCAGCTCTGCCACTTGCCTGTAAAGTGAGCGGGCCCGCTCACTTCCCACCGAGCGACCGCTCACTCACAGGACCTGTTCAGCTTTAAATACCCCATTTCAGCCACTGATCGATTATTGGATCTTTGGGGGCGATTTCTGGCGATTTTCGGTGCTAACGAAGTGCTGCATAGGCGTGGAACAAGCTTGGGAATCCATCCGATCCATCCTTCATCATCCAATCCATCTCTTTAGCAATCTTATGGTTTGATCCTTTTAAGCTTTCTTAGATCCAAATCTGATTTTGTTTGCTATTTTGATGTTATTTTTAGTTAATCGTACGCCTACGGGCAAGAACATTAGTATAGTTAGTAGTTAAAACAATCGTTTTCATGAAATCAAGTTTTGTATGAATTTGGCGTTTTTTCATGTTTGAATCTTGATGATCATAGCGCAACCTTGTTTCATTGTTGTTAGATTTGTAGTTGTGTTTGGATGACTTTGATGATTGTCGAATGTGTTAGGCGGATTACTTGTTGAAGAAACCGTCCGTTTAATCGTCCCGATAGTAGACTAGTTAACTTGTTAATAAAGTTTACACCATGAAACTGTAACCGGGTATTGGTTTGGTTAAAGTCACTTGAATAATGATTATGATGTTTACCGGCACGTAAAAGAGTTTTAAAAGCTTAATGGTGTTGTTACCAATCTTTGACACGGTTAATGATCTTTGTTATTATTTGGTGAAAATGGCGATCTTAGTAGATTTGTGTTCAAAGTTGGTAAAATGGAATAGGTTGTGAAATGCTCTACTTTTTTGCTAGTCTAGGTGGTCGTATTGTGTATTCGATATTGCTTTCCTAACTAGTGCGGTTGAGGACTCCCGAAAGTGATACTAACCTATCTTTAAAGATTCTCATGAGATCATATCAGCTGCGCACTAATGAACAACTTGAAGTGGTTAACGTGTGTATTCGTGTTAGCTTTCTGTATAGTTGTCATGTTAGGATGCCCGAGAGGGAACTAACTGTCGGAAAATGGGAATGTTGATCACGCCTTTATTTCTTATTATATATAGATGACATGCTAGGATTGGCGTATTATAGTCTATATAGTTTATATTTTCTATTTGAGTCGTAGTTAAGTTATTTACATATGTTAGAATTAATCTAGTTTAAACAAACTCAACTTATCTTTTCCTACTGGTAAATCGGGGATATAGTTTTAGTACCATTGCTCCGCGCGCGCCATGGATCGATACTTGGTTCTTATCTGTACTTACTACATATATGACAGGGTACCACTTGCCCTATTGTGTGTGTTTTAATATTAAGTCGAAAACCATTTTTATAAATATTAAAGCAAAACGTGTGTTAAAACCCATTGAAATTTATGTGTATATCCGCACACGTCATCTACATATACATAGGTTGTCCATTTTATTCGTTTTATTTTTGTCGGTTTTTTTGCGTCACTCAGTTGTAAGCTCATAAGTTATTGTAACTTTATAGTTCTTGTTGTAGGTCACAAGTACCAGCAAAGCATTTGCTTTGTCCCACAATGCTCAGAAACTTGAGGCAATTCATCTTCCATCAATTATAGATTCTATTCATGAAGGTCTTAGCACATACACGGGTCACCAAGTACAACAAATAGCAAAAATCACTTGGATACCATCAGAGATAAAGCAAAGATCTTCCACTTGCAGTTCAATAACCGCATCCAACAAGGCTCAACACAGTTTTGTAGTCAACCAAGTTTTCGACCAACCACACCAGAAGCCCTCTCTGTGCCAGAAGGTATGTAAAACACTGAACATACATCTAACTTAATACTTACATTTGTTTTAATTTAAGGAGCTTAACTTACAAGTTACAATCCTTTAAACAAAAGTGAGGTTGATATTGAGTTGTTAAAGTCTACGTAAATTAATAACTATGGGATGTTTGGATGTGCGTAATAAATCATAATGTTGGATATACTGTAACTTGAATTCATAAAAGTCCTTTTCAGTATTTGGAATGCAGCCTGCGTATCACGCCATGGAACTTGCTTGCTACAAAGTCTAGACACATTTTTTAGGCCTTTGAGTTAACCTTTCGTGTTATGTGTAAAAACTTACTTGAAAGTTTTTACTTACTGATAGAAGTGCTGATTTTGAACCGTTTGCTAACGAATATATATTTTAAATGGGTCAAAAAAAGTCAACATACATGAAACGGGTCAAGTGGGGTCAAAAGTCGCTCCAAATAAACTTTAGCATGGAAACCTACTTACATAGCTTCTCTCAAAATAAAAGTTTTTAAAATCATATTTTCTACACTTATTATCTATATACTAGTTGAAAACCCCGCGCTTCGCGGCGGGTTTTTTGTGTTTGTCACGGTCTGAGCTAGATTTAGGAAGTTTGCAACGGATGAGCCAGCTAGAGGTTAACAAAACGCCAACACCTTTTATCTATTAAATTCTAACACTACATTATTTTGTCTTCGTTTGAAATCTTAAATCTGCTAGTTCACTACATTTCTCCAATCATGATTAATAAACCAAGATCATCAAAGTATTAGATATTTAATGTATACTATTAGTCGTCTATTACCACCTCCATCAAATTGAAGTCAAACGTCACACAATGAACCTATGAGATTAGTTGGTGCAAATAGGTTCCTTTGAAATGCAATATTTTGGCTTGTAGATCGGAAGGAAAGCGAATTCCCACATACGATGCTTTGCAAAGGAGGATGACCACGATCCATTAGAAAAAAATAGACGATAAAATTCATAGAAAATATTACTGAACATCAACCTCATCGCATAATAACATCAAACACCTAAATCGGCAAACAGATGAATGATCGAGATTAAGGTACGAATCAAAACCCTAGACTCGAAGCTTCGTGATGCGATCTGTTCTCTTCCAACGGTTACAGTGATAACGGGGCAGTTCAGACAACGGGAAAAGGTTGTTGACGTTTGTTGGTCACGGCGTTATGCTCGTCGATTAGTGCGGGAGATCACGAAAAGCGGGTGGGTATCATGCATGGTGACGGGTTGGCGGGTAATAGTTAAAAATCGGCTGCCATAGTGGTTGAGTAGGTGGTGACAGTGGTTCTTTTTGGGCGGTGGTGGAGGATGACGATGGGTGATATGGTGTGAAGTTGATGTAGGTTGTTGATGAAGGAGGATGTTATTATGGAAGTTTGAAGTTAAGTTTAGATTTTTTAGGTAGTGATGAAGTGTGTTGTTGTCTCTTATTTTGTACCAAAAATTAACCGAAAGAAGAAACTTGGATGGCAGACTTGTAAATACTTTAACTTTTTTGTCCAATGAATACCCTATTCATAAGACCTTTCAACTTTTAATTATATATAGAATACAATTAGCAACATGCTAACCAATAGTAAGCAAATATAACCATAATGCGGTAATGGAACCGTCACTCCTTTTAATTTTCTAACAAATTCACGGTGAATGCACTGTAATGGAACCAACACAGCATTTAAGTACCATCTTGAGTTTACAAGTTGACAATCCAACTCTTGCGTCTCCTCCACACCCGTTTCCCATTGTTTCACGACCTATAACCGTAATGCGGTAATGGAACCGTCACTCCTTTTAAAAAAAATCCCAAGATCATCGTTGGAAAAATTGAAAAAAACCATGTATATACGGGGAAGTGAATGTTGAAAAGTTGGATGAAATGGTGAAGATGTAGATGAAATTGTGTAGAGATGATTGAAATATGAAATGTTTTAAGATGTTGATGAATTTGTGTAGAAATGATTGTATATATAGGTTTTTAAAAATGAAAAAAGTTAATAAATATGACTGTTGGTGTTTTTTTTACCATTGTCAATGGTCAAAAACACCTATAATTCATAAAATATCACACGGTTTATCCTTGTCAAGATTTGATGATTTGGACCTTAGCCGAACCACCCTAGCCAATTAGTGCCCCATCCACCCTAATGAACCTGTAGCATATCTATGCTGAAAACAACATATAGACTGGAAACAAAGAATTACTTATCCATATCATTCGTTATTAGGTGATATGGAAGTATGGAACCGAAGTTACTAGACTAGGGAGACTACTCTTGCTATGTTTAGAGTTTTGGGAAGGGGGGATATTTGTTTCCGGTGCCCATAACGTTTTGTTTCTAGTGCCCATAACGTTTTGACTACCAGATCATGTTATTAATGTTAGAAGATAATTAATAGAGAACTCCAAACATCTTAAGTCACAGGAAAATAAATTTTAAATTTTGGTTTGTCACACGTGGAAGGATGGTAAAACCTTACAAGTTACATAAGTTGCAGTCCTTTGCAGTCGTGATTGTGGTCATAACGTTGCGTTTTGATGGACAACGTTCCATTACGTATCACAACAAGCAACCTTTTTTTCTAAGGACCATGTCGTAAGTGGGCTCGACATTTGTAGGAGCTTAGTTTGTACCGATGGTTGGCTTTAATCAGTAGGAACTTAGTTGGTACGAAAGGTCTTCTTGGCTCAATTCAATATGATTGCTACATGGTTTAGCAGTACGACTGATTTGTTAATGGTGGTAGTTTCTATTGATCCTTCGGTGTGGCAACGTTGTATCGCACATTCGATTCATGCATAGAGACGAATATACAGTCTCAATGGTTCATGACTTGTAATATTTTTTTTTGAACGGCCAACTAAGAATCGTACGTGGAACTCCGTGCGCAGCACCCATTGGTGAAATGTAGCTCCATCAGGCGGCCCAACCCGCACGGACAGAGCCCGTGCCCACCCGTCTCCTGTTCCAGGGAAAACTCGGCCCGCATACCCGCTCGAAGGCACGACTATAGCAAACCGGTAAAACCTAGAGGGATCAGGAGTCGAACCCATGGCCATAAGGATCAAGTGTCTCTCTATCATTTCTCAGTATCACTCCACCATAAGGTGGGTGGTTCTTGACTTGTAATATGGTTCGTGAGAAATCGAATAATCACAATGGGTTGATGACACTTACTGACTTACATGTTTACCGCATTATCCAACCTAATCCATTGACAATTGGTGATGCTTTTATATAATTTATAAAACCTTAAATTACTAAACGGGTAAGGAAAAGTATTTAAAAAAATTATTATTTGTTTTATATGAAAGTAAAAACGTAATTTGTTTTTAGTATTTTAATATAAAATATAATCCTTCCTCTCCAAGAAAGTGCACACTGCTTACTCTGCTTCCAGAACAATCGGAATGATGGCTTCAAAACTGCTCCGTCTCACAAAATCCGTGCTCCGTCCACCGGTGCCCATGCCTGTCTCTTCAAACCGTCTGCCTACCATCCATTGCACACGTCAGCATTACCACAACACGAGATCGTTTTCTTCTTCTACTACGCCGCTGCCAAAATGTACTGGTTATTTTTCTTCTTAATTACCTTCAAATACATATAATAATAATAATAATAATAACTGTTCTGTTAAACCAACTTAATGTCTTCATTTTGGATTTCAGTTAAATTCGACCTATCGTTTCTGTTTTCTCAAATGGAAATGGCTCCTTCAATGCTGTTCACTCTGGTTAATGACCAAGAGCTGACACTAACTATGCCTGGTTTAAAGCAGACGGAGGACGAAGAAGGCGTTTGGTTGTCCTTTGATGTGCCTAACCTAGGACTCAGGGTTCTCAAGATGTATTTTCATGGCTTTAATTTTCTCATTCAACTTAAAACACCCCAAATTATGTACCTGGCTACCATTAAGCTACCTCAGAATTATAACCCCTATGGTGATTTGAAAGGAAAGTTTGAAGATGATGTTTGCTATATATGTCTTCCCACTCAGAAAACCATTGATCCTGTCTTGGCTAAGGCTAATATTAATCGAGAACTCACTCGCCCCACGCGTTACTGCGGTATACTCACTTCACTTGCTGCCTGCTTATTAAATTATGTTTTAACATTAAATGTTTGTGTGTTTATTTATGGTTTCAGAGATGTTTCATCGGTCGGATATAGGACAGAGGCTTTGCGGATTAATAGCCCACCGGAGGTCAACAGCAAGTCGTTTACTGTGTATAAGAAGGATGATGGTGAAAGTATATTCATTAAAGGGAATTTGCCTGGAGTGGAGAGCATTGTGGTGACCAAGGATGGGTTGTGTGTGTCTTTGGACATGCCCGGGTTTGAGATAGAAGAGGTGGAGGTCGGGTTTGAGTATGGCACGATGATAATTGAAGGGAAAAGAGAGAGGGAGCACTACATAGCAGGGGTGCAGGTACCAGAGGGATTCCAAAGGGAGGATCGTCTGATCAAGAAAGAGATGCAGGACGGGGTGTTTAAGGCGACTCTTCCTCGTGGTGATGGAAACAGGCTCGTGTTTAGTGTGTATCGCTAGACTGTTAATGGTTTTAGTTTCTAGCTTAAGATATGTTAATGTTAGTTCTAAATTTTAGAAACGATGAATCAGTGACGTAGGCAGCTAGGTAAAAGTTAAATCAAAGTGGACCTCTACTCGTCTTGTGATTTGTAAGAGTTATGAGGGTCCTAGTCTTTTATGTACTAACTAATGGATGGTTATATATGTAAGAAGTGGCCTATTATATATTTTGGTCTTGCTTGAACCAACTGAATCACTCTTGTATCTCCTTCCCTAAACTGTTGAAAACTGTTTCTGTAATCATTCATTGACTTTACATAGTTAACTGATGTAGGCAGGTTCTTTAAGCAGAGTTGTCTATACTCTTTCAGGATGTAACATATATAAATATACCGTGATCAGCATTTGGTCTTGTAAACTTATTAGTTGCAGGTTAATATCCATCCTTACTGAGTGAAATAGCTTAGAAATGTTTTGCTACCCAATTTATACATTTTGTCACCGAGCTGTCTTTGACGGTTGATTTTGACAGCAGGGATAGGGTGATCATTGAACAAGTAGCTTCTGCCTTATATAACCTTCTTCCATTGATAAAGGTAAACAACTAACACTGAACAAGTAAACAGTTAATTGTGAATTTGTTATGGTTCATTGATATGAATCTGTGGTTTGTTAGATTTACACGATGTGTTATGAATAAAACGATTGATTCTAAAACTTTTAAAAATATCACTATCAACTTTGTATGTTTTTTGAACATATACAAACTCATAAGTCAAAATATATCTAAATTAGAAATTGTTGAACTTTAGGGTAAGTCAAGGGGTTATTCCAATTTGGGAAGTGCCATAATGACTTCAAAGAAGCAATCTAACATTTCACTGTAGCAAACTGTGATATAAGTGCAGTTCTTGGACACATAGTAAAGTTACAGGCATTGTATTAATCTGGCTGATTTGACATCTTGTGGTCAAACAGGATTCAATATCCTATATACTAGTAGTCGAATACTTCTATTAAAGACATTCTAGACTTCCACAAATCTATCCATGGAGGAAAAAAGAGGCAGAAAGCTTTCCACGCAGTCACTTTAATAACAATTTGGAGCATTTGGGAGGGTAGAAATGACTTGGTTTTTAATGGTCGGCCGGTAGTGGCTGCTAAAGTCGTCGAGGAGATCAAGTCGATCAGTTATCTTTGGATAAGAAATTGGGCTAATGAGATGAGTGGCGAAGGTTTTCACTAAGTTGGTTCTCTAGGTGGCTGGATTGTATAGTTTCCCTGTTGTTGCTTGTTCTTTTTTCTGTTTTCTGGTAGCTGTGCTTGTTATTTGCAGATTGGTGGCTGTGCTTGTTATGGACAGTTTATTCATTATCATGTTGATACAATTTTTGTTCGACTCAGTTGGAGATGGAGTCATAATGATCAGATTTTAAGGATTTTATGGATCAGGATGAGTTCATCGGTACATCAATTGTGAACATCCATCAGTACCATTTTTTTTTTGTGGTGTCCTCACAAATGATGACAGCAAATTTTTATTACTATAATTTTTTTTTTATAAATAGAATGATTTGGACGATTAATATACAGTTTGGAAGTTTTGACCCGCTTGATTTCTCTACCAAAAGAAGTGAGAGGTGTCTCTACTTGCATGATGTACGCTGATTTAAAGCGAATCCTATAATGGAAATCTTGTGACTCACTGACTCCTGGTGATGGAATGGTAAGCATCTACAATGAAACAGAAGTCATATACAACATTCATCTATGATTTTTATGTCATCTTTAGCGCAAAATTGGTGGATTAAATTGTTGATTATATTTCATAAGAACATAAGAAATAAACATAAGATTCGATCATGTGTACCTGATATGCTTAACCGTTCAGGAACCTCAGTAATGGAAGACACCATCATCTTGATCGGGTTCCCTTTAGTGTGTACACTAATGATGGCTAATGATCACAAAGTGATCTAATGAGAGAGAGAGGTGGGTGGCGGCTACATTAGGTTATGGTGTTATTGGAGTCCAACCTAATACCTCTAGTTATCTCTCTATTTATACACACAGGGGACACCCTAATTAGGTTTAGTAAGGGTAATTCCGTCCATCAAAGAATCACCAATTATAAACTTAGGGATATTATAGTAATTGATCAATATAATATAAATGATAATGATGGCCATATAATAAATATAATAAACATAATTTATATTTATTCTAACATTCTCCTACTTGGCCGAGTAATCATTTATTATGAGTATTACGTAAGTCTGCAGAGATTAATACTCATTTTAGTTCTAAACCCACAATGTAGCAGAGAAATACAGCCGTTAAGTCTTTATTCGACTTAGGACCCCCATTAATCATACTACACCCAAATTTAAAACTTAACATTAGGATCAATTAACGTTATGCCCTTAGTTGATTTGTTATATTATTGTCTTTATGCCATTATGCTAGCTTAGCATACTAATAGACAAACAAATCATAATGAGGAAAATTAATCATTAGTCATTAGTCATAAGTCATTCATAGTACGATATGCAGTTGTACATGGTCATTAGTAATACCCTTTTCTCTTAGTAGGCCCGTTAGTGAGACTTATGGGTAATAGACCTTTAGTTATTGGATCCATAAGCATATCATGAATGCATTCGATACAAAATTCTGATTTCCTCTATTCGTTCTTAATCATAAGCGAACAATAATTTCGTATCGAACTCTAATGCAGCTCCTCTCAAACTGTTACTATTCGAGAAAATTAGGGCAGCTGACTTTATCACAGTAAGTCTTCAACTTAGTATTTATATGAAGTTTATAAGTTATGAGTCAACTGATAAATTTACCAACAACATTTAATGACCATTCTGTTGTGATCAGCTACACATTATGTCATGATAACTTAGGTTGTTGTTAACAGTTCCTTATGACTCCTTCATAAGATAGTTATGTCTGTTGACGTTATTATATACCCCGAAATTGACACTTGATTTCCTTTGAATATAACAAAGTTAGAATAAGAGTAGTCAATCACTTTAGATTCTCATTTCTTCTTTAGATTATAGTCTCTTGTTTCTTAAAGATATTGTAATGTTCCATTAGATGCTTTTCAATAATCTAGACAAGTCTAGTGTTAAGCAATATGAACAATATCATAAACAAGTATAGACTTAAATCTACAAAAGTCTTCTAATTAATGAAGCGTAAGGTAATAATCTCATTTATCCTATTATCCTCTGAAGGAGAGCAATGTTGAATGTTACATATGTAAGGACCCGCTTAGAGTAACACTTATGGGATGAAACTAATATCCCGTAGGGTCTATCTCGGTATATTTTGATTCTTATCACGTAAGAAGAATCCCCGATATTCATCATATCAAAATTATGCATGAACAATGCTTTGGCTTAGGTAACATATACTTGTCAAGAGAAACGTCATCTATGTAAGGACAAGTTTTCATTGGTTGCTCCCACTCATCTTGAGGTAGGTTCTTTGATCCACTTAGTTCTTGATGAAGAGAATTTCATTATGATTCCAACACATTTTATGCTTGCATCAACCCATACATGGATCTTACTGACTTACAGACTAAGTGTTCTTACCCTTCAGTTTAGAACTTTCAGGTTGCTTAATGAACATGTAGGTCATCGTTATGGAAAGTTGTCTTAATGTCCATCTAATGTGGCTCTTAGTTATTATGAGCTACTAGGACGGTAATGATCCTCAAAGAAATCTCTTGAAACATAAATAATCTTTTACAATCAATCTTATCTTACAACGTTCCCATTCGGATCTGGTTTAATTATGAATACCTTTAGGTTATTCAACCAAATCCCAAACGTTATTCTAAATTATGGAATGAGTTATGCTAATAATAGCTTTATTCCATTTAGAAGATTGATTGATACTAATGATTTAATTAGAAGGGGTAGGATCAGTAAACTTTCCAAACATCCATTTTTTGTGTTAGTCAGGAAGGTTACATAATCATCAAATTTAATGGGCTTTTAGACCCATATGACCTCCTGAGTTGAACATTGGGTTTATTATGATACAAACTTAATTTTAGTTGTTTTTTATTTTCAGGTATATAATGAGCAAAATTAGTTTCTAAGTGTGTAATAGTTGGTGCAGTAGGGTGTACAAGAGGAATAATCGAAGTTAAATTCGGAGTTAAACTTAACGAGTCTCGAATTTTAATGAGTCTCTCCCCCGCATCTTGTACTTCCGGAAAGTCATAATAAGGACTTTTACTGCTCCCACTTACCTTAGAAATCTTAATGAATTCAGCATGCTTAAGATCTAACATTTGGAAGATCCATAGATTTTAATAGAGAAAACAACGTAATGATGTTTATTGTCGTTTCTCTTGATGAGGATTACTTTAGTAAGAAATCTAAGTTCGCTCATATTTAGGCATCCACAAAACTTTGTTAGGAGTACGTTAAATGCTAAGGAGACAAGTTGTGATAGAGCGTTGTCCAGTGCAAGAGGTGTAATTTGAGGATAGATCAAATTTTCGTTCCCCCCACCTCTGTAACTTTTGCAAGTCATAAGTAGGACATCTAATGCTCCCACTAATCTTCTAGGTCTCTTAGTATCTCCACGTAATAAGTTTTAACGATGCGTGTGAACGAGAATATTTCATATATTTTATACTTGATTTCCCTTATAGTCCAAATTTCATAAGGTATTTTAAGGACATACTTAGAGGGAATCTCATTAAGTATATATGAATTGATTTCTTTAATATTTTTGGTCTGTAGGAAACAGGTTAGATACAATCAGATATTTATCTAAGCTCCACTAATGTCAATTAATTATGACTTATGATGGAAACCCATTTATTCCTTTCGCCATTTAATATTTAGGGCATTTAACACATGCTTTAAAGTCACTGAGAATGAGATTTGATAGCCAAGCATCCTTTAGTGACCTGGTCATGATTTCTTATGAAATTTTGGTCTTAGTGGATGAATTGCATGGGTCTCATTTTCCTTTGTTAAATTCTCATTTTCATGCTAACAAAGTTGTGAAAAAAACGTTATTGGATCATCTAGTTTTATTTCATAAGGTTTCTATTCAGATAATGACAACAAACAATATGAGAGTTTAACTTAATGGTGGCTTTGTTTTGGTCATTAAAACCTTGTAACTATAAAAATTGTAGCTTTTAGTATTGATACTAAATTCTGAGTAATCTCAAGAATATCGTAAGGTATCATAAAGCTTCAACACTAAGATCAGTTATTAATGATTAATTGACCCTTAAGTTTTGCCACCAACTCTCATCTTAAGTGTTTGTTGAATTATGGTAAGGAAACGTATAAAACTAGACTCAACCATCATGTGTTAATTGGAATTCATTTGCATTTGTGGAGTTAAATATCCTTGATTAGGCACTACATATCTTAGCCAGCTGTTCTCTTTACTTATGGGTAATCTCATTGTTTATGCCTGTTCTTAATGACACAGTTTTGCTTAATAAGACTTTCCCTTTGGAGAAACTTATAGCTGAAAGTAGTACTTGTATCTTGTTTCCAGACCTTATAATTATCCTCTCTATGGTAATTATTCTTCCTCTTTTAGGTTTGATGGTAGTAAGGTGAATAACATCAACTTTTTCTAGTTTAATGTGTTTCTTTTTCCTGTACGTAATTCGCTTTCAACACACTCATTTTACTTTGATATTTCTGAGTGTTATTAGCTGAATCATAATGCATCTAATCGTACTTTTGGAAAAGTTATTATGCACTAGAAATTTATTGATTTTCATGTGTAACCCCTTAGCTTTATGGGTCATGTTATGAAATATTAAGATGTATTCACAGATCCCATTTAACCATAGAATTAGATTTATTTATTTTATGCTTCTTAGGAATTCGTTATATTCTTTCATTTCCATAGATAATACATTAGTCTTAGGAATTTCATAATCTTTAATAGCTCACCTGATAGGAATCAGTAAAAGCGTTCTTGATTACCATAAGAGACATTTTGTGTATCCCACTTTTTTATGCTCAATGTTATTCTGTAATACTTTATCAGATAGAGCGTAGGAATGTTATGTCTTAAGAGGTAATTTAAGACTTAATAAGAACAAAGTTTAAGCAAACTCTTCTTAGTTTTGATAATTAGAGTGGATCACTTAGTTGAGATAGTAATTTATAGAAGAAAGTGAGATTAGTTTCGAGTTACGGGTATTGATGTATGGCAGACTTAGATTATGATCATTATATTAATGAAGGATCATTAATTGTGAAGATCAATTTTGATATGAAGATGTGATAATATCATAACACCAACATAAGCTACTTAAATAACATGCTCTAGCTTTGGCTATACGCTATTTATTTAAGTATTGAATTGCCGACAGTGAATGTAACCCATCACCTTTGGGCAGAAGTGAGACATTCAAAGTCCTAATGCAATACGCTCAGTTCACCAACATAATCTGTTACACATCACCTTTGGGCAGAAGTGAAACCTTATGGCACTTATGTGAACGAGCTACAATGCTTAACGAGATCTTTATAACGAACTAATGTGACACATCACCTTTGGGCAGAAGTGACACCTCAAAATGTTATTGCAAGTTAAGCAAGGTTTTATAATGTTTTGAATAAACTTGATACATTAGGTTTTATCAAAACCGTAAATTTTACTAGAGATCCCGAAAAATAATGGGTTCTCGAATTAGCTTATGAGTTCTCAAAATAATGGGTTCTCAAAGAATTGAGTTCTCAAAAAAAAAAAAAAAATTATATGAGTTCTCGAATAGCATAAGGGGTTCTCGGAAAAATAATGAGTTCCCGAAAACTTATGAGATCTCGAATAACACAAGGCGTTCTCGAAATTATGAGTTCTCGAAGACTTAATGAGTTCTCGAAAGTGATGAGCTCCCAGAAGACTTATGTGATCTCAAATATATTATGAGTACTCGAATAACTTATGTTTTCGGATAACTTTAACAGTTCTCGGATTCTTTAATAGTTCTCGAAAAAATATTGGTTCTCGAATACATGATAGTTCTTGATAAATAAGATGGGTTCTTGGAAACATTATGGGTTCTCGAAAATGAAGACCTTGACCGAGAACTCCTGTCCGTGAACCTGATCGAAAGCTTTAAAACTGATAACTTATACACCGAGGACCATTATCCGAAACTTAACTAATAATCCGAGAACTAAATTCGTTAACCTTAAATCCGAAAACTTATTATTCAAGAACTAATACTAAATAAACATGGTTTGAAATTTTAGGGATTATACATAATATCAGTTTCCTATTTTAAAGGAATTTTAATTATCTCCAAAATTTTCTAAGATTTCAAAATCAGTTTATCATCTTAGTTGATTTCGAAAATAACAGGAGATAAAACTAAGATCCTAAGTTTCAGGAAACATGATCTGATCCGTTTTCAAACCAAAATATACTAAAATTTTCGGTTTTCTTATGTGTTCGTGAAAAACATCAACCAAAAAATATTAATATAAATAAAATAATCTTTATCTCATGAATCCCTAGTTATCTTCGATTGAATTTATGGAGTGAATTCAATTTAAAATAATAACAACAATAATAATAGCATCGAGAAACTTGCCACTGATGCAAAACTCAATTCAATAAATGAAACCATTATAGATTGGCAAGATATTAATATTGCCGCAAAGAAATCGTCAACGTCACTTCCTTTTTTTAATTAAATTATTATGTGAATCATTATGAAATCAACAAGAGCGATTCATAAAATTAATTTATATCATTCTAATGTTGATGTTTTCTTCGAAATCACATAACAACTTTTAGCAAACGATTTATTAATATAATCAACATTGCTCTGATACCACATGTTGATTATATTTCATAAGAACATAAGAAATAAACATAAGATTCGATCATGTGTACCTGATATGCTTAACCGTTCAGGAACCTCAGTAATGGAAGACACCATCATCTTGATCGGGTTCCCTTTAGTGTGTACACTAATGATGGCTAATGATCACAAAGTGATCTAATGAGAGAGAGAGGTGGGTGGCGGCTACATTAGGTTATGGTGTTATTGGAGTCCAACCTAATACCTCTAGTTATCTCTCTATTTATACACACAGGGGACACCCTAATTAGGTTTAGTAAGGGTAATTCCGTCCACCAAAGAATCACCAATTATAAACTTAGGGATATTATAGTAATTGATCAATATAATATAAATGATAATGATGGCCATATAATAAATATAATAAACATAATTTATATTTATTCTAACATAAATTGCTTTAATTAGCTGCTGATTGTGACATGCCACGATATGTGTAATTGTATAAAGAACTAGACATAGAAACTTTGACCCAATTGGCTTGTAAACATGTCAATTTATAAACATTAGCTAACGGTGAAAAGGTCAAAGTGGGTTAAAAAGTCTTCAAAGTCTATTTTAACCTCGTGAATCGTTTTTGTTAGAATGTGGTTTAAGAACACAACATATAGATTGGAGAAAAAGAAAATAAAGAATTACCTATCAATATAGTTCATTATTAGATGATAATTATGATATGATGGTGGCGTTAGCGGTTGGACCAACTAGGCAAAAATAAATGGCCAGCTTAAGAATGTCATTACTCTCGGTGCGTTTGAGTTAGGGTAGAATAAGTTATGGATGGAATGCGGGATCATGTGAAAATTATAAGGGAGTAATTTCGAAAAGAGAAGTCAAAATAGTTTGGGTTGTCCCACTTATCTGGAACATTTGCGAACTTACACGCGCGAAGCATAACTTTGGGTGTAATATGACATTTTGATGACACACTTCCCAATATGCATAACTAGAGTCGCCTTTTATTTGTGACGGTTTGTGTCAAAGGCCAACATTTTACTAAATAATCATTTCATTGAAAAACACAAATGCAAAATAAATAATGAGGCAAGCAATCCATAGAATACTTTGCTATCAATATTTGGTAGCAGCAAAAAAAAGCATTATATATTAGTACAATTACTAACTTAACGGTAATTTAACGTCACTTAACGGTTCCGTTACAGTTTAATAACCGTACATTTTTCTACCATGTCATCATTGAACTTCTTTTTTCGATATTGACCTTTGGTATAGCAACAAATTATGTAAAATAACGGTTCCGAATTTTGTTTATAAGAAAATGGTGCGGACTGCCGACTCTAATTTTTCAAACTATTTTACATTTTTACTATTTTAATTCCAACAAAATTTGATTTCTAATATATTCTGATTAAAAGGAAAATATGGATTAATGCGTTGGTTTTGGTTTTAGTTTTCCCTACAGGAAGTTTTACCGCCTACCTTCTTTGTTTTTTTAGGAAATTTTTATTGTGATGTGTTTTGTTTAATTGTTGATCAATGATAGTATTCTGCTTTTCTGTTAGAATAAATCAAGTGAAAAAATTGATTCTTGCTTTGTTATGATTGTGAATTTTGATATCAGAGATGTTGAAGGCTTGCGATTAAAAAACAATTGATTTGATTTTCGCTTTGCGGTTTCTGGGGTTTTTAAGAGTATATTGAATGGTTCTGGGGTAAATTGGAAACAGTTTTTCTGTTGGCACATGTTTAATTTTTTTTCTTTTCTTACAGGAATGGATCATTGAAGATGTCTCTGATGCCAAATTCGGGTTTATAATAATGCAGGGATTAGATAGAAATCATACGAAATTCATACTTTCATTTGTTTCAAATGTAAAGATTACATAGCGAAGGGGTGTGTCCCCCGTTAATGTGGGGTTCGGTGGTGTTACCATTAGTAATTACCACCACATTAGTTTATATGTAAAATGCAGTAGTCATCAAGGTTTTAAAAGACGGACTAGTCGAAATGGGCTGTCCGGTTCATGATGTTGGATAGTTTTAACATGTAATCGGCGGCCCGACCGGTTGAACCGATGGTCAGATTGGATAACCGCTAGCCAGACCAGATGCCATAGACCTGGCGATCAGAGGGGAGATGCAGGTGGTGGAATATTATTGTGCCCAGTGCTAGATAGACGACTTTTAGCATGCATTTTTCTAGTGTAAGTCACATCATTTGCCCTCTTATTTGCCACAGAGAGTGAAAAATACAGACGTAGAAGAGTGAAAAACCAGAGATATGTAACTTAATATAATGTGTGTATTGATGTGAAGATGGAGGGGAGAAAAAACGAGTTGCATAGAAACGGACCAAAGTGAACCATATAGGATATGGGTAATGGAATTATGAGTGTGATTGGTTTGTAATAACAATTAGTTAAATAGAAAAGCACATCGTAGGTCCTTGATAATATTATGAGTGTTGATTAGTTCGCAATAACAATTATATTAACTATAAAGTACTAAGATGTGAAATTTATAATCTTCTATTAATTTAGCTAAGCATGTTCTTTTATGATACGTTTTGAACTTTCTTATGAAGCTAGGATTGTTATTAAAATTGGATCATGTCTTGAATATGTGTTTTGCTCTTGCAGTTTCCGTTTGCTTTGTTTCTCTATTACTTTTTCACAGTGTTAAAAGTAATATTCATGGTTGTATCTTATTCAAATTAGGGTGTGAATAGGGTTTGCAGATCCCTATTTGCTAATATGCAAGTGTTTTTAGTTAAGGTTAATTGAATATCTAATATAATTGTCAATTGCTCATTAGGGTAGGGTGATGTGTATGTGTGTATATATGTGTATGTGTGTATATAATTAAGAATTTCGCCTGTCATATGGTGATATTAAAGACATTCATAATCAATATTCCGCCGCAACGTGTGAGTTGACGTTAACTCGTTTATTACAAATTGTTAAGTAAGATATGGTTAATTTAAGAACACTAATTACACTATACACGATTGATACATATAGAATTACACTTGCTTGATGCGAACTACTTTTGTGAAACTCATTACTAAGACTAAACAGTGTGCACTCGGGGAGAAGGGTCGGGGAGATGACTTGGCCTCGGCGCCGAATAGGAACACCCCCCCCCCCCCCGAGTAATTTTCGGACAACTCGGGGACTAGTCACCGATGGCACCGAGTGATTTCATTGGCCTATTTTTTTTAATCAAACTTTATGTAATAAAAATGAAGGGGGATTGAGGGAATACCATTTTCAAACTTTAGGGGAGAAAATGGGGGAAATGATGTGGCACTGATATGGCACTTGGGGGAGTTGGGGGAAATGGTGACCACACCATATAGCCTTATATGGTGTGGTTACACTCTCCCCCAACTCCTCCAAATGTCACATCAGCGCCACCTCATTTCCTTCATTTTCTCCCCCAAAGTTTGGAAATGGTTTCCCCCAATTCCCCCATTCCCCTTCTTTTTTTATTATTTTATTTAATATTATTATATATTAAAGAAAAGTAAAGTAGATATTTTAAATTATTATATATAATAAAATATTATATTTTCAACTCGGGGAGAACGGGGTATAACCCCCGAATTCACCGATTTTAAAAGGGGGGGGGGGGGGGGTGTTCCCCTTGGGGGAGTTGTCCACATCACCACCCCGATCACCTCTCCCGACTCCACTCCATTTAGCCTAAAAGAAACAAGTGTTTATCTTTCAAACGCTAATGAAGAAACTTTTGAAACAACTAAAGTGGATGTAATCTCACATAACACATGGATTAAATCTTCTTGGCATATAAAATTCTAGTCACTTTGAATACATAGAGGTGCTATGTCTTATGTAGCTAGGTAGAAGTTAAATCAAAGAGGTCGTCTACTCATCTTGTGATTTGTAAGAGTTATGAGGGTCAGGGGCTGTTTGGCAAGTGCTGAACCAGTAAGTGCTGAACCAGTAAGAGGTCTGAATGGGTAAGAGGCTCTGAACCAGTAAGTGCTGAACCCGTAAACTATTGTTTGGTTAAACATCTGAATAAAATGTAAAATGACTATTTTACCCACCTCACCCCACCCCACCCCACCCCACCTAACCTACCTCTATATTTTCTCCTTTATGTACTGCACTTGTCTCCATCCTCGTTAACATCTTTTTTTTTTCTTTTCCCAAAACACACACACACATTGCACTCCTTGTCTTCTTCCCATCCCCAAGTCCCAACCACCCTTTTTCTTTTCACAAAACAATTCAAGATCGGAAGACAGAAGGTAACTCGGGTTCGGCACTTACCGGAGGACACGTACAGAAGGGGTGGGGCTGGTGGTCGGCGGCGTTGGATGGAGGAGACGTACAGGGCAGCGGCGTTGGGTGGAGGAGAAGGAGGGTGGTGGCTGCAGCGAGGGGTGAAGGGTTGTTCAGAGGTGAGGGCAAATTTTGTCCATTTTTTCATTCAGCATCATCACAATGCTGAACCAGTCAGTCTTAATGGTTCAGTTCAGAGGGACAAGTTTTTGCAACCAAACACCACTCACCTCTGACCGATTCAGAGGTTACCTCTGAATGGAGCCATTCAGAGGTAAACAAACAGCCCCTCAGTCTTTTCTGTACTAATTAATGGACGGTTATTTAAAGGGATAATTGCATAAATAAACATTTGACCAAAGTAATTTGCAAAAATAAACATAGGATGCGTCTAAACAATAGGGACGAGACACTTTTTGCGTCTACCAATCAGGCGATTACACGTGTAAAGCCTTCAGACGCCTTTATTTTTAAGGTCTCTGCGTCTAAACTTTAGACGCAAAAAAGGATTGCGTCTAAAGAACAGACTCTTAAATTAAAGAGTCTAAATCTTTTTAGAATTTTATTCGGTTAGGCATATTTACAGTTTGGTTTGGGTTAGTTAGGGCGTTAGGCCCAAAAAAACTCATAACCGATTAAACCATTAACCGAGCCGTTCAGCACCCCTAAATTGATACGTACCTCTTAGATCTCTTGTTGGCATTTGAAAAAAGAAAGATATTTATTAGTTCATTTTTTGTACCAATAAAAAAGTGTTATATTAGTTAAATGTAAATGTTGTTCACAGTTTAGCACTATTTAAATGTGAATGTGAAATAGCTACCTCTGGGGGGTTGATGGTGCATTAACATTCTCCTCAAACATCTGTGGGACGGTGTTCTCGGTTGATGTTAGATTAACATTCTCCCCAATCACCACATTTTCATCTAAATAAATAATATTTTTAGTTATCTTTCTACACATCTACATAAACATTATTCGGTTTGGTGTCTAATCGTATCCGAATTGTGAACTCAGTTTTCTGGGTTAATGGTTACAAAAAATCCGGTTTATTCGGTTTGGTAATCCGAATAATAACCGGTTTAATCGGATAACCGAACCGAATAAACCGACTAAATTAAACGGTTTAATAAGTAGAATTTTGTTCGGTTAGGCATATTTACAGTTTGATTTGGTTTAGTTAGGCCCAAAAAACCTCATAACTGATTAAACCGTTAACCGAGCCGTTGAGCACCCCTAAATTGGGCGGGGAGATTTGGCCGGGCATGGGGGGAGGAGGGTGGACACGTGGAGGCTCGTGGTTGGCTGACTTTTTTTTTTTTTTTTTTTTTTAACTTTAACACAATATAATATTATTCCCTTCCCCCTTCTACTCCCCACAATTTTCACCTCTCACACGTAGGCCCTACCACATGACGCTTCACCCCTCCCCCTCCGTGTAGTGTTAAAGGAGGGTAGGTTCGGTTTGTGTGGGATCAATGGGAGGGAAATGGGTGAGTTATAATGGGTAGTCAATGTTGTATAGGTTTATGTGTGTATCTTCCATATTAATGTTATATCATGTAAGCTTATATAATAACCAGCTGGGCTAGCCCAGTTGGCCACCTCAATGAGGATTCGGAAACATAACCTAAGGGTTGTGGGTTGACTGGGTTCGATTCTGAGGGGGAGGGTTTACCCACATTATGTGGGGTTCCCGCCCAAGGGTTCCGGTTCGAGACCTGTAGTGGCACCGCTGGAATACATGTGCCCAAACGGGGTGGCCCTTGCCCGCCTCGAACCCGGGAGGCTTGCCGTCTCGGTTGCAAGTCGGTAGAGGATTTCCCATCTGATCTACACTCTTCAAAAAAAATGTAAGCTTATATAATCTAAAAGATGGTGTCATAAAAAGTCTGGTCATGTGGTCATCGTTTTGTGTGTATGTTCCATGTTAACTAATTTATTTGTGTAGACATTATATTTGTGTGCTTGCGTTTAGTGAGAATTGGATTCATTTACATAAATAGTATTTAAAGTGACGACATAGTATGAAATTTAAACCAAGTTTAGTGATGTATGAATGTCCAAGAAGAATGATCGGGTTAAGACTTGAAAAATTGTCGATTGTTACACAGGCCCCACATCAATAGTTGATGACTATTCGAAAAATCGGTTGTGGCCACTATAGTTTGTCACATGTCCAAGCCAACCACCTCTCTCACCTTCGGTTTGCATTTACCAAGCTGTTAACAACTAGCCGTCAGCTACTCATATGAATAACCTCTGTCTGTCATGCAATGAAGAAGACGTGTTCTTGTCCGTTTGGTTCATTTGCAGTCCTACCTCGAGATGAAGCATCCTTCAACACATTTTACATGTGTATTAGTTGTTTTCTTAAAGCATCCGTAATGGTCCAAACCGAACGAGTCCAGAATTTTGGACCTCTATTCAACCTACTGCACCATTGGAGGAGATGAGTTGTCCAAGTCCGTTTTGGAGTAACGGCCAAGTCTGGAATTGCACAGGTGGGGACCACACTCTCTCATAATGATATTTTATAATTTGTTAGGCTAAGGGGTGTGGGGCTCGGCATAGGAATGGCAAGATCAAGAACGACCCGGCAACACGGCCCCCTTGGCCCGGCGTCGTCATCAACAGCAAGCTGCTGCCGTCCTTGCCGTGCCTCCATCTCATTAATATATTATTTTTAATAATTTCTGGCCAATGATGAGGCTCATCATCATAGTGTACACCACCCCCTTGACCCATCGTCATGAGTATGCCACTCCCCCACTGACACATTTGCCTACGTGGAGGCCCATCATCATCCCTCCACACCGGATAGCCTTATAATATAAAAGTAGGGTGTGATAGGCTTGGATTAGTTTATTCTTGAAGAAAAGAGTGGGTTCGGAATGGTGTAGCAAGGTGATGTGATAAACTTAGAATTTTGGACGGATTTACCATTGTGGATGCTCTTAGTGAAAAAAATGCTCCATCTTAGACAAAACGATGTTTTTCTAACCTCTTGGTTGTACCGTACTGTTTCAACCCAAACCCCATATATCATCATTGCAAACATCCATGCTATATGCCATCATTATCATGAAATATATACGGTGTAAAACGTATAATATGCGGCAATTAACTATTGGTAATGAACTAAATCATGTCTATGTAAAATATAACATATAGATCGGTGAAAAAAAACAAAGATTACTTACCTACTTCGTTCGTTATTAGACTATACGGAGTGGAGGAGGGGGGGAGGGGCATGAAGCGCAATGTGACACTTGTAGGACCCGTGTTTGAAAGGTGAAAATTATGGGAAGTGAAAGGGGGTGAAGGGAAAAATATTATATTATTTTGTTTGTGTGTTAAAGTTAAAAAAAAAATTGGCCAATAAAAAATTCCAACTCAATCCTCAAGCCCCGCACAGGGGCGGATCTATGCCTTATCGAACGGGTTCCCGGGAACCCAGTCGATTTGAAATTTTTAGTGAAAATATACATAAAAAAAAATATTCTAGAACCCATAAATAAAATATGGAGGAAACCATAACTAAATGCATTAAGTGTTCTGGTGGTAAGAGCCTCCTTATTTGTCCAAGTTCAATTCAATTCCTTGTTTTGACACTTTTTCCATTTTTTTTATAATAAAACCCACATGATAATCAGGCCCGGCTCTTTTTCAGATTTAGTTTCCAATCATTTGGGTTTCTCACTTTCTCTCATACATGAAACATTTATTCGTTTTCAATCAACTTTTGAAGTTGCTGTATCACAGTTCACATTTAAATTGGTGCAAAGTTAACTTTGTACAATGACTATACTGTGAAACATTAATTTTATTATAATGCTGACAATACAACTTTAGGTTTTGGCTCTATTTCTAAATTAGTGAATGCTCATAAATGTAGTAAAAGTGTATGCTACCTTATTACATTTGCTAAGTCAAAGTGTTTATATTGTTGAAAAAGATGTATATAACTAAAACACAAAGTTTTGGATCCTTTTTTTGCTATTCTTTCAATAGTTTGTCTCGTAAAGTCTCCCAACTATATTTGAAAATGAATTGGTGATTTTATTTTCATCCACTCACACGTTTTCTATTCTTGCTTTTGGAAACACTAGATATGTTGGTAAGCTGGGTTGATGGCATTAGGCATCATTTCGTTTGGATAATCTATCGTGGTCAATTTAAACGCATGTTTTCTTTTGTGAGGTCAGTTTGAAATCACTTTTAACATTCAAGTTTTTTTTATTACACCGGTTTTAAATTTACCGCTCGCACGCTATAACTATAGATTCTTTATAGGTTTTAAAAATGCTTATCATTTTAAAGGTAAAGTAAGGTTAAGCATTTGCTAAAAGGGCCTCATTTTAGGGATGTTAAACTTTCACCTTTTGAAACTTAAACTGACCCGAACCATCAAACTGACCCGAAACGTCAAACCGACCCGAATACATGTACCGACCCGGATTTTTTATGTTAACATCTAAAAAAAGGGAACCCAGTGAAAAAACTTCCTGAATCCGCCACTGGCCCCGCACCACGCGAGTCCCTCCCTCCTCACCCAAGGGGCAACGCCACACCCAGTCGGCCACCTTCAACCCCCACCCCCTCGCTCACACACCGCGTTCACTCAATAGTTAGGAAGTTGATAAAGAAAAAGAAAATACGAAGGTGATAAAAAAGAAAAGTTAAAACGATGTTAATATTTAAAGTTTCTTATTATTAATGGATAAGGTTAATTCATTGGGCATCCGTAAAGAAAAAGTCTAAAAAGAAAAAAGAAAAGATATATTTTTTGGTTTTTATATGTATTTTGTTTTTATAGTATAAAAAAGACCCTTCCTCTTCAAGAAACCACTTCACACTGGTTTTCAAAATATTATTTCGGAAATTATGGCTTCCTCCTCTTCCCTGCTCCGCGTCGCAAGCTCGGTGGTGGCCTCACTGCCAAAATGTATGTAATACTTTTCTTATTATATCTTTTATACATTATTATTATTATTGTTATGATATCTTTGTCTGTTAAATGATTTGAATGTGTTTTGGATTTCAGTTACGTTCGATTTAGACTTCATAAGGGCTCAAATGGAAACCGAGTTCCTTCTATGCTCTTCACTCTAGCTAAGATGAAGAGCTGACACTACATATGCCTGGGCTGAAGCAGACGGAGGACGAACAAGGCGTGTGGGTCTCCTTTGATGCGCCTTGCTTCGGACAGCCTGGGATAGCTTTTGAAGGCTTCAATTTCTTCTTCCAACTCATAACACCCGATATTGTCTTCCTGGCTGCCATCAAGGTCCCCCAGATGTTCAACCCCTACGCTGATTTATTTATCAAGTTTGTAGATGGTGTTTGCTCTGTTTGCATTCCCACTCAGAAAACCATTGACCCTGTCATGGCTAAGACTAACATCAACCGAAACCTCACTCGCCCTACCCCTTACTGTGGTACGTAGTATATATCTACTCTTATTATTATTATTATTATTATTATTATTATTATTATTATTATTATTATTATTATTATTATTATTATTATTATTATCTCTTCATAATTATTATATTCTGTAATTTAACTACATTATTAATATTATTGATTATTAAATGTTTTTGAATGTTGATGAATGGTTTCAGAGATGTTTGCTCGGGCGGATCTAGGACGGAGGCTATGCGAAGTGATAGCGCACCCTGAGGTGAAGAGTAAGTCGTTTACTGCGTATAAGAAGGATGATGGTGAAAGCATTTACTTCAAAGGGAATTTGCCTGGGGTGGAGAAGGTGATTGTTACTAAGAAAGGGTTGTGTGTGTGGTTGACCATGCCCGGGTTTGTGTTGGAGGATGTGGAGGTTGGGTTTGAGTATGACGCGTTGATTGTTGAAGGGAAAAAAGAGGGGGAGCACTACATTGCGGGTGTGCGGGTACCGGAGGGATTTTCTAGGGAGAATGATATGATCAAGAAAGAGATGGAGGATGGAGTGTTTAAGGCTATTCTTCCCCATGTTGATCGCTAGATGGTTAGAGCATATTGTGGTTGCTAGCTTTGGATTTGTTAATGCTAGTTGCCTAGTTCTAAATATGAGAAATAGTGAATCACTGACTTAACTAGCTTGGTAGGTATTAAATCAAAGTAGCCCTTAACTTTGCCTGTGATTTGTAAGAGTTATTACTTATTAGGGTCTTAATCTTTTGTGCACTAACTAATGGATGATTATATATGAATGAAGTGGCTTATTATATATATATTGATCTTGTTGTGTATTATGGAGCTTCAAGTGTCTTAGTGAATGGTGGATCAGGTTTAGTTTTGCAGGTTTTATGGATCAAGACAAAGGTAAGAAGTGCAGCTTATGATGAGGACTATATTGTTAAGTTAAAAGATGTTCATTGGTATATCAACATCCATGCGCATTGTGATGACCTTGCATTTGAACTGGAAACCGAAGGGATAAATGCCTTTGGTATTCATTGTTTAGTAAGTCCATACGCTTTTGACTTTAAGGTCAAATAAACTAATTACTGGTTTCAAAGCACGAAACTGTTCAATTTACACGAGATGCTAATCATGCTATTGGTCGAAACGATAGATTGTTAAACTTCTACAAAAATCTGTATTGACTTTTTTGTTTTTGTTTTTATGGTTGATGATAGCATCTAAATATTGGAGTAATATTATGCAAGAAGTTAATGATCTATAGATCTTTATTGAAGAAACTAAAGCCTTAGCCTTATATAGGCAAAGATTACACTAGAATCACAAAACTGAAGTTAAAGTAATTTACAATAATTCAGCTAACTACTTGTTGAAAACCAGTTCAACTCTTGACTCATTCTACTTTACTCAATCAGCTACTAATAACGGCTATGTTGAATTAGACTTCAACATCCCCTCTTAATTCAATTAGCTGTAACTCATGTGCTAAAGTTGTGGTAGACTTGTCTTCAAGCTGATCTTGAGTGTAGCAGAACCACAGTTCAATCTGCTTTTTCTTCAACTAGACTTTTAAGAATATGGCTAATATGATACTTGATGTCTATATGGTTACTCCTGCTATGGTAGGCTCGCTTTTGGCTAAGAATATGGCTAATATGTTATCATGAAACAATGTTGTTGCTTCTTTTTTTCATGTGATAGTTCGTGCAACATATTTTGAGCACCAAGACACTGTCCCTGGCTGTATAGAGCACACACTCCTGATATGTTTCTTCTGTCCTTATATGAGCTTGTTCAATCGCTATCGGTGTATCTTATGTCCCTCAGCATACCATATAGCAAACTAAACTGTACCTACGAATTCTTTTGGCTGCTCCAAGGACCAAGATAACTTGCGGGTGGCTTTTTCATAAACCTTAAAACCAAGCTTACAGCAAAAGTAATGCCAGGTCTTTTATCGAGTCTTTTAGACAATAGGCTATAAAACCAAAAATTCAAAGATGACTTACAGTTGGTTTGCGATTGTGCCATGCCTAGCCTATCAGAATACACCTACTTAGTTTTAAAGTCCAACTTCATCCTGTGTTGAGAGTGTTTTAAACAATAGGCTATACAACCAAAAATTCAAACATGACTTAGAGTTGGTTTGCTTCTCCCCATAGCTCTCGTTGGTTCTCTTGACGCATGCTACTAGCTATTTCAAGATTGAAGGTGTTGTGATGAATTGAAATAAATAGAAATCACTTTTTTTTTACGGAAATAGAAATCCTATAAAAGTATAAACTAATGTGCATGTTACCGAATTATGTCAAGAGAAAGTGGAAGTCATGGATAAGTTTAGAGGTAGGTCGTAGGTTCAAATCTAAGCAATGGTGTATTTAGTGTAAATGTAATGGGAGTGTAACATTTGATGTGAAAAAAAGTCAATCATGACATGGAAACATGTTTGAGGCATCTGGTTTCACGAGACGCGGGTTTAACTCCTACGAGGAGCAACCCGCATGCCCTCCTTTTGCGTGGGGCTGGTCTCTGTTAGAGGTGTAAAAAAACGGTTTTTAGAAAACAAAACCGGAAAAAACGAAACTGTTTTTTTACAACTGGTTTTAGAAAAAAACCGGTTCTTTTAATCGTTTTCTTTTTCGGTTCCCATCCAAAGACCCTCTGTAGGGTTTTTCCATGTACGTCGGGCCAAACTCTAATGTCAACATAGATCTGGTTAAGACAACATAGTTTGGCCACAATGAGGCAGTGGGCTTCCCGGAAGGGGGTGTGATTAAACACCCCTAAAGTTGAAATACGCAGGAAAGAAAAGTTTAAATAAAAACGTATATTTATTATTAGACCATGTCTAATGGTAGAGTGAAAAGGGCGTTAAAGGGCAATTTCGCGCCTCAATCGTGCCCCAAACACCGCCCCCCTCTTAGTGAAATGGTCGCTAATTTGGGTGGCTTCTGATTGGATTAAAAAATAATAATAATAAATTATGATGAGTGGCTTCTGATTGGACAAAGGGAGGAGAGGACACATGGCCATAAATGATTGGTGGAAAGATGGTGAAGTTGGACGTGAATTATTTTACAGGCAAGCCATTAGCGCCCATTTCGGAGGTCAGTGTTTTTGGGCACCAAATCACTACACGGTTATACGTAACTGAAATTGAAATTGTTTTAGAATAAAATAAAATACACCCTTCCCCTCCAAGCAACTTCACTACACCACTCACTCTGCTTCACTGCAACCCATGGCTTCCTCCTTGCTACGCTTCACTACCTCCGTCGTCCGTTTCCGTCCACCACTATCCATCACTGTCTCTGCTCACCGTCTGCCACGTCATCACTTGGACAACAACAACACGAGATCATTTTCTTCTCCGCCTCTGCCTAAAGGTACACATTCTCCTCTTAACCTCTTACATCTATCTTATAATTTCTTCTTTATTAAATAAATAAATAAATAAAAGAATGTCTTATTGTTTTCAATTTCAGTCAAATTTGACCTACACTATTTGAAACACCAAATGGATATTATGGCTGGAGTTCCGTCAATGCTAATCACCATAGTCAACGATGAAGAGGCCACGGTCAACATTCCTGGAATGGAGAAGACGGAGACGGATAACGGCCCCTGCGTCTCCATAAACATGCCAGGCTTACGTATTCCAAAGGGGGAGGAGTGTCAAGCAGTTGATTCTGCTGAGCTAGTTGTGGATAACAAGATGCTCATTTATCTCAAAACACACACTACTAAGTATATACACCTTGCTGGCATTAGGTTACCGGATAATATTGATCCGAATGGTACATTTAATGTGTTGATTTCAAAACAAGTGTATAATTTAACTATTCCTGTACTCAAAAACAGTGACTACATCATGCCTGATTTGGTTGATGCCACCGTTAACCTCCCTCGCCCTACCATTTACTGTGGTAATTCTTATGTGCTTATGATCTGTTGAAATTGGAATTCATATTACTTCTATAATCATATATAAATATATACTTATTTTGTGAGTGGTTTCAGGTGCGTTTAATCGAGCTCATTTAGGACAGATCCAATGCGAAATAATAGCGCACCCGGAGGTGAAGAGTAAGTCATTCACAGCGTATAAGAAGGATACCGGTGAAAGCATATACTTAAAGGGGAACATGCCTGGGGTTGAGACGAATGTGATTACTAAGGAGGGATTGTCTGTGTCGTTGAACATGCCTGGGTTTGAGATACAGGATGTGGAGTTGGGGTTTGAGTATGACACATTGATAATAGAAGGGAAACGGGGGAACGAACATTATATCGCGGGGATACGTGTGCCTGAGGGGTTCCACAGGGAGGAGCATATGATCAAGAGGGAGATGCAGGATGGAGTGTATAAGGCGACTCTGCCTTATGTTGATGCTTACAGGCGTGCGTTCAGTGCATATCGCTAGATGATTGACGGATAGGATGGCTAGCTATAGATGTTTTAATGTTAGTTCTAAAGCTAAGAAACAATGGAAGCGCTGACTTAGGTAGCTTGGTAGAAATTAACTCATACTGGCTCTCAACTCATATTCTGATTTTGTAAGGTTTATTAGGGTCATGGTCTTTTGTGTTGCGTACTAGCCCAAAGGATGGTTATATATATATGAAGTGGATTATTATTTTAATCTTGATTGAATCAACTGACTGACTTTTGTATCACCTCTCTAAAACAATTGAAAATTGCTTTTGTGATCATTTTATTGACTCTACATGCATTCTTGATGCATACTGGTGCTTTAAGACAAGTTGTATTCCATGGATGTAACATAGATACGTATTTGATAATCTGCATTCAGTCTTGTAAACTTATTAGTTGAGTTGTATTCAGTCTGATCGGGTTCATATTCATCCAGAAAGATCTAATGATGTCGAATATTGTTATAGATTTGAGATTCCTAGTGATTCTAACTAATGATATTGTGCATGTATGGCTTGACAAGTTACTTAATAGTTAATATGGATATTAGTTGCGTGATCAGAATTCATGCATATAATTTCCTTCTAAATTTGGATACCATCAATTGTATTATGCAGATTTGAATATTGTAATTGGTCTGAGGTTTGTCTATTTCTTATGGGCAATTAGTTGATTTTCAGGTAGATTCAAATCTTTTGTGTTTTAGTCCGACTCAGCTGGATCTGCAAGAGTCTTGCTGATTGGATTTTGCAGATTTTACGGAGCAAAGCAAAGGTTAGGACTGCAACTCATGATCAAGACTATTTTGTGAGCTAAATTGGTATGTCGACATTCACAATTACCATTTGAACTGGTAATACATGGGGGATCAGTGCCTTTGGTTTCATCTTTTGGTAAATTGCTGATTTCAAAGCTGGTAGGAATGTTGATTTATGACTTTCCATGTTAGTAACGCATTCAAACTCATAAGTCAAAATATATATATTTTAATTTGCTACTGCTGAACTCCAGGGTAAGTCAAGGCTTATTACAATTTGGAAACCATACATACAAGAAGAATTCCGACATTTCATTGCAGAACTGAAGCAATAGACCTGTTCTTTTGACATTGTTCATAGACTTATTTTTCAGTCAAACAGATGTTGTTTAGATTATACATATTTGATGCATGCTGGTGCTTTAAGATAAGTTGTATTCTCTGGATGTAACGTAGATAAATATTCGATGATCTGCATTCAGTCTTATAGACTTATGAGTTTGACTGCAGTCTAATCTGGGTTGATATTCATCCACGCTTAGCAACTAGGCTTACAAATGTTGTGTTAAACCAGTACATACAGTTCATTGCAACAATCTGTATTGTGTTAGGTACATCATTGTAACATTTCTCCTCTTCAAGTTTAGGTTAAACAAGCATCAATTTTGTACCATAACATAAATAGAAGTGTGATAGTCTTATCAACATCAAACCTAAAACAGGTAATAGTTTAAAATTGGTACTTTTGTACTGGTCAAAACAGGACCGGATGACACCAAACAAAACTATTATAGATGACTAAAATTTGTTACAATACAAATTTGATGTATTTTGAAAATAAAATGACATCGAAGTTAATACAACAAGCTAAATTAGACCCCCACTTCTCTACTCACTGTTTGCAACAAACAGAGATCAAAAGATAATTCAAAGATAAGGTAACATGAGGTAAAATGTACATCAATAGGAATATCATACTTTTTATGGTTAACACAAAGTGACCATTATGCTGTTTCTTTCAGTAAAACTTGGAATCAATTGGTTCAAATAGTTGTCCCTGATAATCCACTATGTAATTAACATCTAATTAAAACCACACCTCGACAATTAACTAAATTATAGATTTTGAGATTAAAATGGCTGATTTTTTTTATGTATGTTAAAACTGGCTTCTAAGTTTTTCTATCCTTAGTTCATCACATTACATTCATCCGGGTTGCTTTCCTCCCTCCTCCTCAGTACTTCCGACCGTCGATTAGTTGTCGTTGTTGTCTGCTTTGCATCCATAGCCGACGCAAGTACTCAAAGAAACTAAGTCAAAGAAGGCCATATTCATCTCCATCAGAGAATATAAAGCCAAAATGTACCGCTTTTCTTCTTAGCCATGATAAGATCTCTTGTGTGAAATGAATGGTTTCTTCTTACTTTGATGCAAGCTAGAATGTAAAAATTGATTTGTTTGCTTTGATTAACCCTTTATAATTGATTTTAGATCATGTATTTTGCCTACAATCACATAGACTTATTTTGGTTATATCTCGATACTCCTTTTCAAGCTTGGTTACATTTTATCAATCATTTCGAAGGTTTCAAATGTAATTTATGCACGGATTTCCTTCAGTATTTTGATAACATCTTGATTCTCGTTTTCGATTTCAGCTGTGTTTGATCAAGCATGGATAAAGAGTCAAATGCTACTTCTGCCTGAATTTCGTTCTGTATTATTCACTAGAGTTGAAGGCGAACACATAGTTATACAAGTTCCTGGACTGTAGAAGGAAGAAATTGATGAAGGAGCATGCGTATCCAGTTTCCTTAACACATGAAGAAATCTACCTACATCCATGAAGTTATCAGAAAATTTTAACAAGAACTGTAATTGAAGGAGGAGATGAAGGATGAAACGGTGCCTTGGAATCCTTGGTCTTGATGATTATGTTATTAACTCTTGTAGTTGCTTCAGACGTCTTGTATGGTCATTGATAAAGGGTATTCTGATCATACATCATCTTTCCATTGTTCCTCATGATCGCTGATACATTGTTTGATCGATCATATATTGGGCGAGCAATAGCCCACCAGAGGCAAGGTGTAGGTCGTTCACAATGTATAAGGAGACTGCTGAAAGCTTATACATAAAAATGTATACTAGACTTGAGAAGATGGAGTTATCTGTAAGGTCTATGTGGGTCTGGTCTTTTGTGTATTAACCATAGTTATCAAAGGCGCTAGGCGCACTCAAGGCGCATAGGCCTCGCCTGGGGCCTAGGCGCAAGGCGCAATTTACGCTTGAACCATCACCTAGAGAATTATAGTGTATTAAAAGATCTAAAATTATTTAGTGTATTAGTGTAAAAAAGTAGTTCTCCTTATATAATTGTAGAAATCTGGTTAGAATCTTGCCATAATTTAGAGAATTTGGCCGGGAACTCTCGGGAATTTGGGAAACTTGTCGGAATTTACGCTTGAACCATCACCTAGAGAATTATAGCGCAACTGCCCGACATAAAGCGCAATTGTCTCGCCTTGCTAGGAAAATGTGCCTAGGCGCAAGAGGCGATGGCTTTTAACAACTATGGTATTAACTGATGGATGATCATGGTTACACACACACACACACGTAAGAAGTGGCTTATTATTTTGATTGAGCCAACTGATAACTGAATCTATACGATGCAGACAGGTTCTTCAAACCAAGTTGGAGCTGTAAGAGTTAATGATTTGATTTTTCACATTGTAAGAAACATAACAAGGTCAGGACTGCAGTTTGTGATCCTTTAGTTTTCATGTTTTAGCAAGTCTTTACACTTTTGACTTTTCAGGTCAATCAGACTAATTGCTGAGTTTCTAACAAGTACAGTTCTATTACATGGCATGCTATGGATAGAAACAATTGGTTATAAATTTTTAATCAGAATCCTTAATAACCTTCTGAAGTCGCTGACTTTAAAGCGCCTCGCTATTATATATAAATTAGACTAAAAAGAGCTTAAACACAGGTTAAGTTGAAGTCATAAATAGGTTAGCTTTGTCAATACCATTGCAGTGTAGTGGTAGAGATATTGGTGGGCAATGATAGAAAACCTGGGGAATCCTGAGTACGATTATTGAGCCAGACGGGTTTTACCAGTAATTTCATCATCGTGTCTTCGCAGGGTGGGTCACCGGTTTTTCTCCGTAATTGGTGTTTGACAACTCAGCTACTCTCAGAGTACTTAAATTTGTCGAATGAGTGCCTCGAGAGTGCTCAAGTTTGATTTGTTGGCCGTTAAAAAAAAATAAAAAAACCAACCATAAGTTGGGTCAAGCTAACATTTATTTAAATAATACTAATTAGCAACTTATGTATGCAGTATGAGTTGTACACTGTGCATTTCGGGTTGTACGATGTGTAGCTATTATTGTGTGTTCTTTCTTTGCCACGTGTTCCTCAAATTTATACGTGTCTCTCCTCAGTCCTCCCTCATATATGATCACTTTCGTATCTTCACTTTCACTTTCTTCCACCGTCACCGTCAACATCATCGCCACCATCCTCTGTTGCCTTTGTGAGTGGCAATCTGCCGATTATTCTTGGTAGAACTTATAAGCGTCACTTGCCACTGATATTTCACGTGTGCCCACCTCACCTTCTTATTCATTGTGAAGACCTTCATCCTGTCGCTTTCGTCTTCTCTGTTGATTCTCTACTGCATCTTCAAAGGTTCGTCAATATCGATTTTAGTTTTCAAGTGTTCATGTTTCTAATTTCTTCTTTTTTTTTATGTTTCGTATTCTTCCTTTATTGCTTGCATTGTTATTTTCTTTAGTTTATTGAATTTTATTTTAGGTTTCTAAATAGTGATTTGTTGTGTATACATACCTGTTTTTTTCATTTGTATGTGGTATGTGTGTGTTAAAATTGCGTATCTTTACATGGAAAATAGGTAGGTACGCATTTGTTTTGGTTGAGGAAAATTGGGTGGAAGATTCTAATAGAAATGCTTTCACCAAAGTATAATATTTAAATCTTTCTTATATCAATTTTTGTGGAGGAACCTTGATTTTTAGTACTATTAACAGTAATCAATGGATCGCTTACAAGATTTTTGATATAATGGCTCACAGATATGATTTCAGAATACACTAAAACACCGGTAATTGAGTGTGGCGCCGATCTGTAGATTCGGTTGAGGAGGCTGCTACCTTGCTCCGTGGCGTCGAAAGAGTAAACACCGCATGCCAATATGGTATTGGCGGCTAATTCACGGATTAAGGTTCTGTCATGTAGCCAAAGCATGCTTAAAGCTAGCTTGTAGTTGGAAATTAAGATCCATATGTGAATTAACTACATGATTGTATTTTTTTTATATAATTGTCATGGCTTATTCAGGGGTGAGTCACGATCTATAAGGATTTACTGGCTGTTAAGCTATTAAGAACATCAAGGTACTCTTGAAACTTATGGTTTCTTATTGCATTCACCTATTAAATACTTAATATCATCATATTACTTTTATACTTATTTTGAAAATTTTATATCTATGTGGGATTGTATGGTTTCCAGGGTAATTGCTAATGTTTTAATGGGGAATAACACAAATTTAACTCTTGATGCCATCTAAGTAAACTTTGGTGAGTTTTTTGGTTTTGTTGTCTTTGGTTTATTATAGTCATGGAATAGCTGCTTGAGATTCTTTAAATGGGTTGCTTGAAAACAGTGGCGAAGCTTGACCTGAAGGTTCGGGGGGTCGGAAGTCACCGGGGGTCAGAAGTCACTAGTTTCGGGGGGTCGAAACCCTATATTTCCAAAATTTTCTATACGAATACTACATAATCGGAACTTCTGCGCGAAAATTCAGGGGGTCGGCCGCCCCCTCCCGCCCCAACTAAGCATCGCCCCTGCTTAAAAATAGCCAAGTTGTGTTTAATCATTCTGATGTTATTTTTCTTTTGATCAAGGTTGTTCAAGAATACTGAACATGAAATTATCCCTAGCTTTATGCACTAGATGTTTGATTATAATTCTTCAAACTCAAATCAATAATGCCTATGTTGTTTTTTTACTGTCATTTGTTGGTATTTTTTGTAGCTCCACCTGTGAAAGAGTTTGGGGAATGCAGAACACTGTATTAAACTGATCCCTTGGATTGTGCCTTTGACTTTGTGTTGATAGCTACATGAGGATGTAGCATAAAGCATTAAGTTCGGACAACACAATCTGCATGATTCAAGGCGCCCATTGTCTATAACATGATGTGTCGAGTATGAATCTTTCTCTATATGCTTTTAAATTATTATGACCTACATCATTTTATTCTTTATGTAATTAATTTTAGGGGTAAACTATACATACCTTCAAGGTATTTGAAAGGTTATTAAGGCCATTCATATATCAAAGCGGATTTACAAGCCAACTAGGGATCTATTTTGTTTCAGTTTAAGTCCAATTTGGGCTAGAAAAATCTACCCCTTTAAGACTTCGCCATACCTGGAGTTGCAAGTGACAAACAGTAATGTTCATATGTTAATTTTGGTTTGTTATGTTTACTATAACATGTTCTTTTGACATTTTGATATTTTAAGAAGATTTTATCCAACAAACATGTATTCCCCCTAAATGTAGCATGATAAGAGAAAGGGGCACAAGAAGGAATGTTTGGAAGCTTTTTAACTAATGTTATATTGTTGTTGTTGAGTGCTAGGTCAGAATGCAGGTTTTGTCGACTACGTTTGTTGAATGTACTTGCGTTTTGTAGTAGCCGATCAAATTGCCGATTGTGATTTGTTGGCATATGTATACGTGTACAAAAACCCACTGAATAAGTTTTAACCCTCTAAATTTTTCTTATTAATAAAACGTTTAAAGTTTTATAATATGGAAATATTGGTACAATGATGGTTTCAACTTAACAAATCGGTACTAATATTTTATAAGGAAACGAAGTGACATTGATGGAGTTCATGTCACGTAGTGAGGTGAATTTGCGTTGTGTGAAACACAGTTTCATTTGCCGCCCGCCGTCGCAACGCGCGGCGGGTAAAACACTAGTTTTACACTAAAAATGACTTGGGAATGCTAGTTGTGGGTACTATAAATTCACACGATCTTGTCCTATGGTCACATGTTAATCATAATATGTTTTGATTACCACCTGTAACATCTTGATTCCACAGTGTAACATTTAATGAATAAAGTGAAAACATAGTAATAAAAATGAATCGCATTATGATAATGGAGTGGTTTCATTGGTGATTTATGCTATGTTGAATCAGGGAGTTAAAAAATTTAAGCAAAGTTTCGAGCCATAAAATGTAAACATAATTACAAATCTGCTTGTGCCTTTCACCATACTTATAGATATTACAAGCCAAAATCATTTGATGTACAGAAAAGGATAATATTGAGTAATCAAGTCCATAAGCAAAGGAAATATGAACGGAAACATCCAAGAAAGGTGAACGTTAAGACCATCAACAAGAAGATGGATCCTGAAAACAAAAGACCACCATGAGAGAGTTAAAGTACCAAGTTTTACATAATAGTAATAATTACATCTCATAACTCCTATGGCAACTTAATAACGAAAAAATGAAGGGGTGAAAAGTGTAGGTTAATCTTGACGGGTCAAATTCGGGTCAATGAATTATGCAGGTCAAAGAGTTAGAACAGGTCAGCAGGAAGTTGTTATTGATTCACATGTTTTATTAGTTTAATAAGATCAAGAAAACGTGGCGCTTCTTTGTTTAGTCAAAGTAGAGTAGTGGCCAAGAAAACGTGGGCTCAAGTGTAGGAGTCTTATGCCCAGGGTTTGTTTTTTAGGGTCTATATATGTACATTATGCTGCAATTGAATGAAGTGTGGTGTTTAAATAGTAAGGGCTAGGGCTTCTGAGGACGTAGAGATGGTCGGTTTGAGAGTCGATTTTTGGAGAAGAGGGAGCAACCCTAGCTGCAGAGGACGGGTGCTGCGAAGAATGATCAAGATTGCTATAGGAGATAAGAAAGAAGACGAGTAGCGGTGACCGAAGATTCACCGTTAGCAGTGGTACCACAATTTATGTGATCAACCGAGAAAGTGCAAGGAGCAAGGGTTGATCATATTGTGATCAACAGAAAGAAGCAAAAGACGAAAGGATGAGCTCACACGAAATACAAACACAAACATCAAGAAGTAAATCAACAAGAATTGAAGAAGAGATGAACGAATCGTCTGGTTTGTGTGTGATAAAAGTATGATTTAAAATTCAAAAATCGAAACGGTGGTTCTGAATGGGCCGCTGCAAGTTTTGACTTTGAGCTATAACTAACCACCTGGGAATTAATTGTAAAAGGTGAAGGAAGCATACACCTGATATAATTCCACATCTGTCTCACCTGTGGAAGAATTTGAAAAAAAAAAAAAAAGGCTGGTGAAAGTGAAAGCAAGCAACCATCCTACATGGTGAATTAATTATCCATAAAACAGCAAGTACCGGACATGAACTTAGAAAGAAGCAACAAATCACCAGGGCCATTCGATCAAAGAAAGAATAAATTGCAGCAAATAAAGAGGACAGTGCTGCAAAGAAAGAGAGAAAGGAAGAAAGTTCAACGACCAGAGAAAGAAGAAAGACGGGTGCCGCTCGAGCTCGTTGATCCAGAAAGAAAAGAAAGTCAGGTTCAAATCTTTGAATCCTTAAGATAGAAAAAAGAGGCGCCACAAGAGAGAAGAAAGAAGAAAGAAAGAATGAAAGAATTGAAGCTGGCGTAGCTTAGCAAGAAAGAAAGAAAGAAAGAAAGGAAGGAAGAACAAGCATCGATAAGAAAGAAGAAAGAAGGGGCGTCGATCAAAAGGAAAGAAGGAAATTGATAACCAAAGAAAGAAAGAAAGAACTGAACCTTGGCGGTTCGTATAGAAAGAGCAAGACCGGAACCTATGTGGTTCAATCAAGGAGCAAGAAGCAAGAAAGGAACGGGTCAAGATTAAGGGGGTGTATGTAGGTAATCTTGACAGGTCAGATTCGGGTCAAAGAGTTAGTATGGGACAGCAAGAAGTTGTTATTGATTCACATGTTTTATTAGTTTTATAAGAACATGGTTTGGTGCTTGTTTGTTTAGTTAAGTAGAGTAGCGGTCAAGAAAATTGTTTTTAGGGTCTACATATGTTGCAATTGAATGAAGTGTGGTGTTTAAGTAGTAAGGTCTCCTGTTCATTTTATTAAAGTGTTGAGTTTGAAACTTAAACGCCAACAAGAAGTGGGATTTGAATCTAGAAACCAGGCAATGCAACTCACTACAACGAACTCCACCTTTAGCTAGCGGCGACCAAAGTCGCCGCTAATGGTAGGCCTTTAGCGGGTTAATAATTTTTTTTGACCAATAGCGGCGACAGTCGCCGTTAATACTGTCGCCGCTATTGGTGTTTGTACTATGAATCCGGAGCCCTTGATCTCCTGACCAATTAACGGTCAGGATTGGTTTTTATTGTGTTAGGTGGGGATTGACGTATTAGCGGCGACACCTAGGCGGGTCGCCGCTAAGGGTGTCGCTGCTAATAGTTAATTTTCTTGTAGTGACTTAGCATCTGACCAAGCAAACCCTTTGCTATAATTAGACTTCGCTCTTTTTATTTATCAAATACTTAAAAGGTTTGCAAATTGATATTAAGGGGAACTATCAGATTCATTCAGATGTAAAAGTCAAGTACTTACAATTTATCAAGCAGAGGGTTGTGATGACGTAGAAAGTTCATGAATGTAGAGTCTTGGCTTCTTATCACATGGGTTCTTCAACTGATCCGCCATGATAGTCTCGGCCTCTGCACACAAACAAGAAAAACGTATTTGCAACTTAGCCCGATGTGATGTAGGTAGTTTTGTCATTACTCCTTCAATCTTCCGCAACATTGAAATTACGCGACTACTATTTTTACACCGTTTCTTGAGCTGGTCATTAATATATGTCAGACTTTCGAAATGCCATTTTATTTCTGTGTCTAGTGGGTTCTCAGCTTCCACTTGTTCAGGCACTGTTGCCATGTGGCTCTCCATAGGTCCCTTGTCTTGCTTCATATTAGTCTCACTATTTTCTTTCCACTGATTTAGTAGAATCTGCAGTTCTCTCATAAGCTTTCGTGCTGATGTAACATTCTCTACAGCCCTAATCTCCTGCATGGTTTCCACGGGACATACAACAATCATGAAACATATAGATAATCTGCATTTATAATCATAAAACTCAAACCCCTATTTTAAATGCCCTTTCTTGTAGGAATTGATAGTTTGCTTTAGAACATAGCATACGGTTCACGTTACAAATTTAGTGCACAGGCTATACTTGAGTAAAAACTTTGGGTATGGTCTTTTCGGAAGAAAAAACTACATTTCATGGTGTACATACATCATGTGAAACCATCGTGAAGGTGGCACCTGGAGAACCATCTAACAAGTAGTTTTTGACTTTGGTAAATTTAGTTATTTTTGGCTGCGTTTGCTCCTCCTGGGTAACATCAACTGGATAGATCTTTAAGCTCTTCAAGTTGGCAAATGGAGAAGGTTGATGAGAGATTAGTTCATAAAATGAAGAAAGAAGCTGCATAAATACCAAAATAGATTAATCCCAAACCCACAAACAAAGATTAAAAAGAAAAAGTCTATTTTCCTGAATATTTTTCTTAGTAGTACGCTTGTTACACACAAGAGTACATAAATGGCATACCTTAACAATTTCCAGGTTAAGTGTAAGAAATTTGACACTATGGAGCTGTTGAAGCACACAAACAATTTTATGAGCATTTTCCCTATCTTTAGATGGATCGTAAATGCATATATCCACCTTCTCCAGATGAACAAGGTCAGCAGAAAGCTGGAAAGGACTATACCAATCGTTATAATGCAAGGAGGAAAGGTTGGGTGCGGATATCAGATGTATCAGTCGCCAGCGTCTTATAGTGAGATTCTTGAGTTGAGGTGTAACCACATTACCATCATGGTGACCATCTTCAAGTGTTAGATTAGATAGTCTGGGATGGCATATAGTAAAACAATGATGTCCCCTCACACCGCAACGTTTTAAAGTGAGATTCTTTAAGTTTGCAAAGTTGGAGAACAGATCAGAACACTTGTCGGCAGCATTGCCATAATCCAATGTGACACGATGGAGATTCAATGTTGTTAGAGTTAGCAGTTCCCAAGTAGGTGTGGTCGTAATGGGATGTTCGTAAGTACACCCAGTCAAAGTGAGATGTTTGAGAGCTGGTGAACTAGAGAGAGGGAGAGGGGATTTCATCCACTTTCCAATTGAGCAAGAAATATTCAGTTGTTGGACATTGTGGGAAGATTCATGGTTCAAAATTATGTTCAGAACTCTTTTGACAAACGCCTGGCTAACCTGGCTACCCTTTCCATAAAAAGTTAGCTTGACAGAAGACACTTCTATTTGATTATTTCGGCCAGACATCAAATGTTTAACAAATTTGGAGAACTTAGCATGCGTATGAAAACCCTCATTTGAAAAATTGAGAACAGGCATCGAGGTCCAGATATACCTCCATCTTGACGACAAAGCACTTGTTTCGATTGCATGCTTGATGTCAATAAAAGAGAGGATTTTATGGATAAGATCATCAGGCAAGCTGCTTAGTCGATCTCCTTCTACATTCTCCCTCTTTCTATCACATCTGGAACCCATTCCCTTCCTGCTATTATCTTGATATACAAATTAAGCAATGGATTCAATATGGTGCTACTAATTTTGTTTGCTAAACCATTAATATCATGTCCTCTCATTTGATTCCAGGAGCTGCAGCTTACAGAGGTCAGACAAATGTTAAAAGGATTACATATCTAAACAATACAACTGACAATACTTTAAAATCTTCAATAATTAAAACCCTACCATCGAGATACTTTTTTGTAACATGCCTTTGCTAGTCGAGACTATGACTTTTATAAAATAAAAATTAAACAATGGCGATGCACACGTGCCATTGGATTTACAAATTTCTTACGATTTTAGCTCTATTATTTTACCTTCAAAACGATTGCGATGCATTTTCATTGCTCAAATATAGTTCAAAACCTTGTTAGCAGATATTCACCATAGTACGACAGTTGTAATGAAGATGATGTTAAGAAATGTGATGTTGGGTTAGGGTTTTCTTGCGAAAAGGTACTTTTTTCTTCTTTTTACTTTGAAGAAGATGACAACATCATATCAGAAGGTGGATGATCGTTCGGGTCTAACAGTTGGGTATGAATTTAACTATTTAATGCTAGCATAAGCTATTTATTGCTAGCACAAGGCACGTGACCCTTGATTTTTTTTTGAACGGCCAACAAAATTTATTTATTTTTTTTATCGATAAATTTCATATTTCATTTATCACCAAAAACTATTTACAAGATTGTTACACGCAAGACGCTACAACAATCGAACCTCAACCCGATTACATCACCAAAGCTGAAACTAGGACAGCCACATTAAGCACTAGGTACATCGAAAGCGACCCAATTCTCCCACGACCAACCCATTTGTTTATTCTTGTGTTTGACCCAATTATATGCCGGCGCTTGTGCCTCACCAAAGACGGCTGCCGCGTGAACCTGTTTCCCACTGAAAATTAAATCGTTTCGAGCCTTCCACAACATCCAGCCAATATGATAATGCGAATGAGTTTTTGCTTCTCCTTATTCACATTCACATACCAGTATAATTCGAGAAGGTCTTTTGCACAGAATGCATATATAGGAGGAATGCCAACCCACGAACTAATCCTTTGCCAGACTTGTGCAGCCACATAACAGGAGCTGAACAGATGGTCAGCATCTTCATCACCGTCACCGCAAATCTTGCAGCAGGTCAGCCCGTGTATAATATTTCTTCTTTTGAGACCCACTAACGTTGGGAGTCTATCTTGAATCGCCCTCCAACCCAGGATGCTCACCTTCCTAGGAACCCTTTAACCCACTCAAATGGATAAAACGGGACAGCAGAAACGGACAGCAAGCGTCTGCAATCGGCTACCGAAAACACACCGTCTGCTGCAACGGCCTAGCTCCAATCATCCTATGTCGTCAAAACATTTTTCCCTCTAATCATGTCTTCGCACTGCTGCAACTCGGATAGTTCGGCTGCACCACACAGGCTTCTTTTCCATTCCCAACCCATTAGTCTACGACCCAGTGAAACATCTTTGACCGCTTCAAGAGCAAACAGTGCTGGGAAACTCAACATAAGTTGACACTCACCGACCCACCAGTCAACCCAAAGCCTTATGTGTTCGCCATTACCGAGCCTTCCTTTTATTAAACATCTGATGTCAACATTCTGATTCCACACATCCTTTTCTGCGCAAACAATTCCATTCCATGTACCCGATATCCCAGCTTTAATAGGCATATAGTTCGAAGCATTCGGATTAAAATGAATCGCCATGACTACCCGATGCCAAAGTATCCCTTTTTCTTTTTTGAACCTCCACCACCACTGAAGTAATAGACTTTCATTAATCGTCTTCAATGAGCCTAACCCCAATCCCCCCTTTTCGACCGGTCCGATCACCCTTTCCCAAGCGATCCAGTTCGTTTTCGCCTTGTCTTCATCCCCTCCCCAAAAAAAACCTTCTTCTTAGTGCTTCCATTTTCTCTAATACACACTTAGGAGCTTTGAATAACGACAAGTAATAGATCGGAATGCTATCCAAAACTGATTTTAGTGGTACGAGACGTCCACTGAATGAAAGCTTATTCGCTTTCCATTTTGTAAGCCTGTTTTTTAGACAGTCCAGAACCCATTCCAAAATCTTACTTGGTTCATGTTCACCCCGAACGGTAACCCCAAATACTTACATGGGAACCGACCCGCCTTACACCGTACTATACTTGCCAAGTTATCGACCTCAGCATCCATTACCCCTACCTCATATATACTTGTTTTATTGTAAGTCATTTTTAGGCCAGAAATTAAATAAAAGCATCTCATGAGTCGAGTAATATTTTTTACGTTACCTTCGATCCAATCTCCCATGAATATGATGTCGTCGGCGTATAACAAATGCGTCATAATGGGTCCATCATTCGGCAGCCTAATACCACTGATTACCCCCAACTTGCTAGCTTTATGGACGAAGCACGTGAGTGCCTCTATAGCTATGATAAAGATAAAAGGCGATAGAAGGTCGCCTTGACTTACCCCTCTATAACATTGGAACTCCCACGAAGGTGACCCATTGATTAGAACCGATGCCCGAGATGACTCTAGAATACCTCTATTCCATCCAATCCACCTACGCGGGAAACCCATTTGATGCATGACCGATATAATGAAACTCCAGCTTATCGAGTCATAGGCTTTCTCCATATCGACCTTTAGGATAAATGCCTTCTTCTTCACCCGTTTAACCCATGATATTATTTCGTTCACCATGAGGGGTCCGTCTAATATATTTCTGCAGCTCAAAAAACCGGACTGTTCCTCGGATACGATGGACCCAATAACCGACTTGAGTCGAGTTGCCAAAACCTTGGATATGATTTTCGAAATACACCCAAGAAGGCTGATAGATCTGAAGTCGTTGAAGCCTAACGGGTCGGCACCTTTGGGTATAAGAGCAATGAATGACAACTCACAACCTCTGCTGACCGTGCCGTGTTCAAAAAACGCAGCCATAACCAACATTATGTCATCCTTCAATAACTCCCAAAAATGCTTCAAAAATCCGAATGTGAAACCAACCGGACCCGGTGCTTTCTCGTTCCCACAATCCCAGATGGCGTTTTTAACCTCCATTTTCGAAAAAGGCAAAATAAGGCTACCGGCTTCTACTGAGGATAGTTGTTTAATGCTTGGGCAAACAAAGGACGATCTATATCTCACCGGTTCAGCAAACTTAGATGCAAAATACTTCCGTGCCTCCATCTTCAACTGGTTCGGCTCGACAATCCACTCATTGTTCACCGGAATACCATTTATCCTAGACGACCCGTTGTTAAAGTTTATCATGCCATGAAAAAAGGAAGTATTCTCGTCACCATCCGTCATCCATTTTATATGGGCTCTTTGTTTGAGATCAAGTGCGATTTCCGAATTGAGCTCCTCTAGTAATTGTTTGTTTTCAATCCAAGTCTGCAGCTCACCATCCAATAAGGCTCGTTCTTCCATTAATCCGTCCAGCTCAACAATTTTTGTCAAGCACTCTCTCTTAACCGAATCCCTGGCATCTCGTACTGTTTGCAACCATACTTTGAGTTTCTCTTTGATTTTCCTAAGCTTATTAGCTAGGATGACATCCGGCGGTCCCTCACCCACAAAACCAACTAACGCGTCAGTCACCACTTGATCTATCCCCGGCTTTAGCAAACAAGAGTTGTAAAACCGAAAAGGGGTGGAACCAAAATTAACGGATTCCGTCGATAGTACAACAGGGCTATGATCGGAGGCCGTTCTCGGCAGCGCAATCACAGACGCATATGGACATTTATTCCAAAAATCATTTGACACCAAGAATCTATCGATTTTACTGAATTTGTCCCCCGACCCCGCGACATGGGTAAACCTCCGACCTCCCATCAGATATTCAAAAAGATCATTTTCTTCAATAAACAGGTTAAAGTATTCAGCACAAGATTGATTGAACTCTGTATTTCTTCTCTCTATCATCATTGCAAACATCCATGCTATATGCCATCATTATCATGAAATATATACGGTGTAAAACGTATAATATGCGGCAATTAGCTATTGGTAATGAACTAAATCATGTCTATGTAAAATATAACATATAGATCGGTGAAAAAAAACAAAGAATTACTTACCTACTCCGTTCGTTATTAGACTATACGGATTACGGAGTGGAGGAGGGGGGAGGGGCATGAAGCGCAATGTGACACTTGTAGGACCCGTGTTTGAAAGGTGAAAATTGTGGGAAGTGAAAGGGGGTGAAGGGAAAAATATTATATTATTTTGTTTGAGTGTTAAAGTTAAAAAAAATGGCCAATAAAAAATTCCAACTCAATCCTCAAGCCCCGCACCACGCGAGTCCCTCCCTCCTCGTCCTCACCCAAGGCCAAGGGGCAACGCCACGCCCAGTCGCCCACCTTCAACCCCCACCCCCTCACCCACACACCCAGTGCGTTCACTCAATAGTAGTTAGGAAGTTGATAAAGAAAAGAGTTAACTGCAATTTGAGTCCCTGTGGTTTACTGGAGCTAGCACCTTGCAACCATTTTTTAAAACCCTCGCAACCTGAGCCACTATCCTTCTATTTTCTTGCACTTTGAGCCCAAGTTTTAACTTTCCATCCAACTTAACGTTAGATGCAAGGGCAGATATGTAATTTTCATCCCATTAACCTTAAACCTTTTATCATTTACGTTCTGATTAACAAAACCCTAACCACGAAAATAGAACAGCAGCAATGGAACAGTAATCTTTCAAATTATTGTACGTTTATCAATCGGTTTACTATTAATGGAGTCGCAATTGCTAAGGATTCATAAGGATGGTGATGCTTTCAACCCAAACGCCATTTACAGTAAGTTTATCAATCGTTTTACTATTAATTGCTGAATGATTTGATTCAAAACAATCGCAACTAGAATCGGTTTAGTTAAATGTATATGATTTTGTTGACAGGTGACATAGAGAATCGGTTTACCCTAAAAAAATTTCATGGTGGGGAGTTTTCTGACTATCCGGGTAGAGAATACATCAATGGTAAGTCAAATTACATTGATTTTGTTGATGTTGATGATGTTGGAATCACTAAACTGGAAGAAATACTCAAGGGAATTGGATATGCAGTTGACATGGTTTATTATTTTCATTATAAGGAACCTTATGTTTCTTTGGATTTTGGTCTTAAGTCTTTGGTTACCGAGACAGATTTTGAAAGCATGTTGCATAATGTTCGAAAGGGATATAAGGTTATTGAGATATATGTAGAACATTGGCACTCACGGGTCTTTATGAATTCAATGTATATAGATGGGATAGAAGCGATTGATCCTACTTATGAGGTGGATCAAGACAATGTTATGGTTGAACCCGTAGTGGACGTGGTGGATGAAGAGAATGTTGTTGAAGAACCCGTGGTGGACATGAGTAATTTTAGGGCCAATATAGATTATGTAGTTGAAGAAGATGAGTTTAGTGATAATGATGATGCTTTTAAGGAAGCTCTCACAGTTGATGATGAAAACTATGATAGTAATGATGATGAGGAAACCGTTTTAAGAAAGGTCACAAAGAGGATGAACAGGGTTAGAAAACACAAAAAATTTGATGAATACAATCCATTCGAGGTTGGTCAACTTATTGAAGATAAGAAAAAGATGAATGAAATGGTTAAAAAGTATGCACTTAAGTCAAGGAGGCAAGTTTATGTTTTGAAAAATGAAAAGAAAAGGTATAAGGTTATATGTTTGGGTATTAACCCAAAGTTGACTAATGTTGAGGGTCCTGAAGAGCAAAATAAACAAAACCCCGAGGGGGTAGGGTCTTGAACTAATGGACAAAGTGCACAACCCAAGAAAGTTGATAAAAGGCACACCAAACCCACTTGTCCTTGGGCAGTCCATATCTCAAGACCATCTCCCACAGATCAATGGTGTGTGAAAACCATCCATAATACACATGAATGCATCCAAACTAGAGATGTCGGTTTGTACACCATGAGCACCATAGCCAAAGAAATTCAGCCACTTGTTGCAAGTAATCCAGAAATACGCTTGCCTTCTATTCAGGACCAGCTTACAAAAAAACATCAGGTGCATGTGTCACTTCACAAAGTTTTTAGAGCTAAGCAGATTGCTATTAAGAAAATCTTTGGTGACTATAGAGAGCAATACACTTTACTTAGAAGTTACTGTGAAGAATTGTTAAGAGAAAACCCAAGGAGCACTATCAAGATTGATGTAGAGCAATTCACTAACCCTAATTTACCTACCAGGCAATTTAAAAGAATTTATATATGTTTTGATGCTATGAAGAGGGGCTTTAAGATGTGTGGAAGAGATTTTCTAGGGTTGGATGGTTGTTTTATGAAAGGTCCATATCCAGGACAGATCCTGACTGCAGTTGGTGTTGATGGTAACAATGGTATTTATCCTCTTGCATTTTCTCTAGTTGAAGCCGAAACTCTTCAATCATGGTCATGGTTATTACAAAATCTTAGAGATGATCTTGATTGTGATTTCAACTCTAATTTCACCTTTATTAGTGACAGGCAGAAGGTACTTTGTTAAACTTTAAATGTTGTTTTGTTTTGTTTTGTTTATTAATTATTTGATGTATGGTTGATTTGTTCATTTAGGGGCTTGTGCCAGCACTAGCAAGGGTATTCCCTAATGCGGAACACAGGTATTGTCTTAGGCACATACTTGAGAACATGAAGAAACAATGGCGAGGAGACTTGTATAAAAACCTGGTGTGGAGAGCAGCTACTGTCACAAGCATACCGTACTTTAATAATGCCATGGAGGACATTAAGAAAGAAGATGTTAAATTGTTTGAGTGGCTACAACAAATCCCATATAGCAGTTGGGCTAAAGCCCATTTTACAGGTAGGGCGAAGTGTGATATGGTATTGAATAACATTTGCGAGGTGTTTAACAGCTAATTAGTGGGAGCAAGAGATAAGCCTATTATAACATGCTTAGAGTACATCAGGGAGTATATGACCAAGAGGATAAACATTGTTAGGAAAGTTCAAGCAAAAGCTACAGGCCCACTAACACCACATGCTACAGAAAGGTGTGAAGCGATAAAGGCAGAAGCTTCACAACTGAATGTTCTAATGGTGAATGTAGACAAATACCAGGTAAAATCTTAACAACTATTTAGGTGACTAGCAAAAGATACTTATGTTTCTAACTATCTTAATAGGTGACTAGTTCAAGGTCTCAATGCGTGGTGAATGTGAAGGAGAAAACATGCTCATGCAAAAAGTGGGAGTTGACTGGGATGCCCTGCAAGCATGCAGTAGCTGCCATTTGGGACATGACCAATAATGGCATAAGGGCTGGGATCCCTGAAAATTGGGTGTCTGAAGTGTATTGGTTAGATACCTCGAAGAAAGTGTACATGAATGTTATTGAACCAATCACATGACCTGATTATTGGACCTCCTCAAAATGTCCAACAAAGCTCATACCACCTAAACATCACAAGCAGGTTAGGATTGCATCTCTTGAGACTTTTGTTATGCATATGTTATGTTAGTCTTATGCGTTGTGTATGGATATTGTAAAGATTGGAAGACCCAAAAAGTTGAGGAAAAGGTCAATTGAAGAGGTCCAAGAAGCATTCTCATATAAGGGAAAAATACAAGAAAGGGGAATACAACTACATGTGGCAAGTGTGGGAATAAGGGTCACAATTCAAGGACTTGCAAGGGTCAAGGTGGGAGTGGAAAAACAAAAGGAAAAAGACAAGGACAATTTCAAGAAACACAAGATGCAACTCAAAGAGCTCCAGGCCCAAGCCAAAATGCAACTCAGTGAATCGCTTGTTTGACTTTTTTTGAGAATCGCTTGTTTGACTTTTTGTTGAGAATCGCTTGTTTGACTTTTTTTTTTGAAAATCGCTTGTTTGACTTTTTGTTGAGAATCGTTTGTTTGACTTTTTTTTTGAAAATCGCTTGTTTGACTTTTTTTTAGAATCGCTTGTTTGACATTTGTTTCAAAATGGCATGTTTGACTTTTTATGGGTCAAATAATATGCAGTGCATATAATATGGGTATTGTAGAATGGAATTGAAGTTGGTAGATTTTATTGGACTTTATATGCAGTGCAAATAATATGCATGTTTGACTTTTTATGGGTCAAATAATATGCAGTGCATATAATATGGGTATATTGTAGAATGGAATTAAAGTTGGTAGATTTTATTGGACTTTATATGCAGTGCAAATAATATGCATGTTTGACTTTTTATGGGTCAAATAATATGCCACTTTGTTGGACTTTAGTACTTTGTACTTTGATAACATGCAGTGCATCATTTTCCACTTTGTTGGACTTTTAGTACTTTGTACTTTAATAATATGCAGTGCATCATTTGCCACTTTGTTGGACTTTAGTACTTTGATAATATACAGTGCATATAATATGGGTCATGGCATCATTTGCCACTTTGCCAACAGGTTCAACAGCATAACCAAATTGGTTGGATAATACCACAATTATAACATGCATTACAAACACTTGTTATAATATGCAATACAAAAGCTTGTCATTATTATGGGTCAAATAAGATCCCACTGTTATAATATGCAGTCAACAACTACAACACATTTGACTACAACACTTGCTCACAAAGCTAAATCTAAACTACAACACATTTCAAGGGTGAAGTACATAAACAACAAACTACAAACGACATCACTAAAATTCCTATTGAAATCTTCAGTTTCCACACTTCCTTGGTCTTCGCCTTCGCTTCTTCCTCCTTGTCGTTGAGACTCCTTACTAAAGCGGGAATCAACTTTTCACATCTTGGACAGTCGAGATTATCAGCCCATTTTATCCATCCACACCTGCCCTTCTGTTCATTTATGCAGTAACTTTTGTGGTTAGTCGACGAATTAGTTATACAAGAAAACAATTTACAATACACTACACATGTCGGTCAAAAAAAAAAAAACTTACACAACACAGAAATCGGCGTCCGGGGTTTTCTCGTGTCCTAGAAATGCGATAACTCATCGGCCATATCGAACCTTCGTGAACTCACGGATGACGAACAATAAGACATTACAAGCTCCGTAATCAGGCTCGATTGTAGCAGCAAGTTTGATATTTGACCCTGCACAAAATATCATAACTAGCTAAATCCAACAGCCTTCAAGTTTGTCATTCAAAAGAAAAAATGCTCAATGGCCTTCAAGAGTCAACTGATCAATCAAACAGAACTACACTAATTAAGACTAATATTGACATTGCCAATTAGACAAACAATGTTTAGAGTTACAAGTTAATACATATAGTCCGATCCAATATCACCATGTTGAACACCCAAATTACAGAAGTCAAATCCATGTAAACAATCACTACAGATTTTGGTATTGGCAAACAACACTAATTCAATAACAATTATGATTAACTAATGGTTCGACTTGGAGCAGCCCGATTAGAAGTTGCAAGGATCGATTAAAGCAGATTTCCTGACCGATTAGAGCAGCCCGTTTAATAAAAAAAAAGTTGTTACCTTCGACTTGGAGCAGCCCGATTAGAAGACTTGGAAGGATGCTTCGACTAAGTGCAGAGAAGAATTGAAGTTGCATGGATCGATTAAGTGCAGAGAAGAATTGGGGAAAGAGTTAGCGCTCAAAATGTTTAATGGGGAAAGATGGGGAAGGGTATTTTAGTAACTTTAATTTTTTTTTTTAACGTTAAGTTGGATGGAAAGTTAAAACTTGGGCTCAAAGTGCAAGAAAATAGAAGGATAGTGGCTCAGGTTGCGAGGGTTTAAAAAATGGTTGCAAGGTGCTAGCTCCAGTAAACCACATGGACTCAAATTTCAGTTAACTCTAAAGAAAAAGAAAATACGAAGGTGATAAAAAAGAAGAAAAGTTAAAACCACGTTAATATTTAAAGTTTCTTATTAATGGATAAGGTTAATTCATTCCATCCGTAAGGAAAAGAATAAAAAGAAAAAAAGAAAAGACATATTGTTGGTTTATACGTATTTTGTTTTTATAGTATAAAGAAAGACACTTCCTCTTCAAGAAACCACTTGACACTGGTTATCAAAATATTATGTCGGAAATTATGGCTTCCTCCTCTTCCCTGCTCCGCGTCGCAAGCTCCGTGGTGGCCTCACTGCCAAAATGTATGTAATACTTTTCTTATTATATCTTTTATACATTATTATTATTATTGTTATGATATCTATGTCTGTTAAATGATTTGAATGTGTTTTGGATTTCAGTTACGTTCGATTTAGACTTCATAAGGGCTCAAATGGAAACCGGAGTTCCTTCAATGCTCTTCACTCTAGCTAAAGATGAAGAGCTGACACTACATATGCCTGGGCTGAAGCAGACGGAGGACGAACAAGGCGTGTGGGTCTCCTTTGATGCGCCTTGCTTCGGACAGCCTGGGATAGCTTTTGAAGGCTTCAATTTCTTCTTCCAACTCATAACACCCGATATTGTCTTCCTGGCTGCCATCAAGGTCCCCCAGATGTTCAACCCCTACGCTGATTTATTTATCAAGTTTGTAGATGGTGTTTGCTCTGTTTGCATTCCCACTCAGAAAACCATTGACCCTGTCATGGCTAAGACTAACATCAACCGAAACCTCACTCGCCCTACCCTTACTGTGGTACGTACGTAGTATATATCTACTCTTATTATTATTATTATTATTATTATTATTATTATTATTATCTCTTCATAATTATTATATTCTGTAATTAACTACATTAATATTATTAATTATTAAATGTTTTTGTATGGTTTCAGAGATGTTTAATCGGGCGGATCTAGGACGGAGGCTATGCGAAGTGATAGTTCACCCAGAGGTGAAGAGTAAGTCGTTTACTGTGTATAAGAAGGATGATGGTGAAAGTATTTACTTTAAAGGGAATATGCCTGGGGTGGAGAAGATGATTGTTACTAAGAAAGGGTTGTGTGTGTGGTTGACCATGCCTGGGTTTGTGTTGGAGGATGTGGGGGTTGGGTTTGAGTATGACGCGCTGATTGTCGAAGGGAAAAGAGAGGGGGAGCACTACATTGCGGGTGTGCGGGTACCGGAGGGATTTTGTAGGGAGAATGATATGATCAAGAAAGAGATGGAGGATGGAGTGTTTAAGGCTATTCTTCCCCATGTTGATCGCTAAATGGTTAGAGCGTATTGTGGTTGCTAGCATTGGATTTGTTAATGCTAGTTGCCTAGTTCTAAATATGAGAAACAGTGAATCACTAACTTAACTAGCTTGGTAGGTATTAAATGAAACTAGCCCTTAACTTTGCCTGTGATTTGTAAGAGTTATTAGGGTCTTAATCTTTTGTGCACTAACTAATGGATGATTATATATGAATGAAGTGGCATATTATATATATTGATCTTGTTGTGTATTATGGAGCTTCAAGTTTCTTAGTGAACGGTGGATCAGGTTTAGTTTTGCAGGTTTTATGGATCAAGTCATCAAGACAAAGGTAAGAAAGAACTGCAGCTTATGATCAGGACTATATTGTTAAGTTAAAAGATGTTCATTGGTATATCAACATCCATGCGCATTGTGATGACCTTGCATTTGAACTGGAAACCGAAGGGATAAATGCATTTGGTATTCATTGTTTAGTAAGTCCATACGCTTTTGACTTTTAAGGTCAAATAAACTAATTGCTGGTTTCAAAGCACGAAACTGTTCAAATTACACGAGATGCTAATCATGCTATTGGTCAAATAAACTATGATAGGCTCGCTTTTGGCTAAGAATATGGCTAATATGTTATCATGAAACAATGTTGTTGCTTCTTTTTTTCCTGTGATAGTTCGTGCAACATATTTTGCCTCACTGGTAGAAAGAACCACTACCAACTGGTTCCTTGAGCACCAACACACTGCCCTGGCCCTATAGAGCACACACTCCTGATAAGTTCATCTGTCCTTATAGACATTAGGCTATAAAACCAAAAATTCAAAGATGACTTACAGTTGGTTTGCGATTGTGCAATGCCTCAAATGGAGTTTTGTTTAGAACTGTCTTTAGTGGACACGTTTAACAAGTGCACTGCGGTTGCTACTGCTTCTCACCATCTGTTGTTGAAGATGGCTCAATGTCATTAACTGAGGCAGCTTGCTCTTGCTCATATCATTTTTATTGTTGTGTAAATCGGTACACTATCACTTCTATCATTGTTTCACCACTTAACTTTTTTTTTTCCTTTAATCAAAAAATAATTCACGGCTGGTAATGATGCTCTTGTTAAAATGATTCTATAGCTTGTAAACCTTAGGCTGCATACAATAGCCTAGCCTATCAGAATACACCTACTTAGTTTTAAAGTCCAACTTCATCCTGTGTTGAGATTGTTTTAGACAATAGGCTACACAACCAAAAATTCAAACATGACTTAGAGTTGGTTTGCTTCTCCCCATAGCTCGTTGGTTCTTGAAGCATGCTACTAGCTATTTCAAGAGTGTAAGGTGTTGTGATGAATTGAAATAAATAGAAATCACATTTTTTTAACGGAAATAGAAATCCTATAAACTAATGTGCATATATATTACCGATTTATGTCAATAGAAAGTGGAAGTCTGGATAAGTTTAGAGGTAGGTCGTAGGTTCAAATCTAAGCAATGGTGTATTTAGTGTAAATATAATGGGAGTGTAAAATTTGATGTTATAAAAAAAGTCAATCATGACATGGAAACATGTTTGAGGCATCTGGTTTTACTCACGAGACACGGGTTTAACTCCTACGAGGAGTAACCCACATGCCCTCCTATTGCGTGGGGCTGGTCTCTGTTAGAGGTGTAAAAAAACGGTTTTTTAGAAAACAAAACCGGAAAAAACAAAACTGGTTTTTTAACGGTTTTTTTTTTCGGTTCCCACCCAGAGACTCTATGTAGGGTTTTTTTAATCTACGTCGGGCCAAACTCTAATGCCAACATAGATCTGGTTAAGACAACATAGTTTGCCCAGGGTGAGGAAGTGGGCTTCTCGAAAGGGAGTGTGATTAAACACCCCTAAAGTTGAAATACGCAGGAAAGAAAAGTTTAAATAAAAACGTCTAGTGTAAGATTTATTATTGTTTTATTATTAGACTATGTGTAGTGGTAGAGCGAAAAGGGCGTTAAAGGGCAATTTCGCGCTTCATTTGTGCCTCAAACACCGCCCTCTCTTAGTGAAATGGTTGCTAATTTGATTGGTGGGTGGCTTCTGATTGGATTAAAAAATAATAATAATAAATTATGATGAGTGGCTTCTGACTGGACAAAGGGGAGAAGAGCACACGTGGCCATAAATAATTGATGGAAGGATGGTGAAGTTGGGCGTGAAATATTTCACAAGCAAGTCATTAGCGTCCGTTTCAAAAGAGGGGGGCGGTGTTTGGGCGCCAAATGAGCATGAAAAGCCACTCCACGCCCTTCCACCCTACCACTGCACGTTCTTACACGTAACTGAAATTGAAATTGTTTTAGAATAAAATAAAATACTCCCTTCCCTTCCCTTCCCTTCCAAGTTCCAAGCAACTTCACTACACTCACTCTGCTTCACTGCAAGCCATGGCTTCCTCCTTGCTACGCTTCACATCCTCCGTCGTCCGTTTCCGTCCACCACTATCCATCACTGTCTCTGCTCACCGTCTGCCACGTCATCACTTGGACAACAACAACACGAGATCATTTTCTTCTCCGCCTCTGCCTAAAGGTAGTACCCGTTCTCCTCTTAACCTCCTACATCTATCTTCTTTATTAAATAAATAAATAAATAAAAGAATGTCTTCTTGTTTTCAATTTCAGTGACATTTGACCTAGACTATTTGAAACACCAAATGGATATTATGGCTGGAGTTCCGTCAATGCTAATCACCATAGTCAACGATGAAGAGGCCACGGTCAACATTCCTGGAATGTCCAAGACGGAGACAGATAATGGCCCCTGCGTCTCCATAAACATGCCAGGGTTACTTACGCCAAATGGGGAGTGTCAAGCAGTTTCTTCTCTTGAGAAAGTTGTTGATAACAATCTGCTTATTTATCTCAAAACACACACTACCAAGTATATATACCTTGCTGGCATTAGGTTACCGGATAATATTGATCTGAATCGTAAAGCGGATGTGTTGATTTCAAAAGAAGGGTATAGTTTAACTATTCCTGTACTCAAAAACAGTGACTACATCATGCCTGATTTGGTTGATGCCACTGTTAAGCTCCCTCGCCCTACGGTTTACTGTGGTAATTGCTATGTATTTATAATTTGTTGAAATTGAAATTAGTTCTATGATCATGTATATACTTATTTTGTAAATGGTTTCAGATGCGTTTACTCGAGCTGATTTAGGACAGAGCCAATGCAAATTAATAGCCCGTCAAGAGGTGAAGAGTAAGTCGTTCACAGCGTATAAGAAGGATACCGGTGAAAGCATATACTTAAAGGGGAACATGCCTGGGGTTGAGACGAATGTGATTACTAAGGAGGGATTTTCTGTGTCGTTGAACATGCCTGGATTTGAGATACAGGATGTGAAGTTGGGGTTTGAGTATGACACGTTGATAATAGAAGGGAAGCGGGGGAACGAGCATTATATCGCGGGGATACGTGTGCCTGAGGGGTTCCACAGGGAGGAGCATATGATCAAGAGGGAGATGCAGGATGGAGTGTATAAGGCGACTCTGCCTTATGTTGATGCTTACAGGCGTGCGTTCAGTGCATATCGCTAGATGATTGACGGATAGGATGGCTAGCTATAGATGTTTTAATGTTAGTTCTAAAGCTAAGAAACAAAAACAATGGAATCACTGACTTAAGTAGCATGGTAGGAATTAAATCATACTGGCGCTCAACTCGTATTCTGATTTTGTAAGGTTTATTAGGGTCATGGTCTTTTGTGTTGTGTACTAACCCAATGGATGGTTATATATATATATATATATATATATGAAGTGGATTATTATTTTGATCTTGATTGAATCAACTGACTGACTTTTGTATCACCTCTCTATAACAATTGAAAATTGGTTTTGTGATCATTTTATTGACTCTACATGCATTCTTGATGCATACTGGTGCTTTAAGACAAGTTGTATTCCCTGGATGTAACATAGATAAGTATTTGATGATCTGCATTCAGTCTTGTAAACTTATGAGTTGAGTTATATACATTCTGATCGAGGTTCATATTTATCCACGCGGCACGCCTAGTAAATAGGCTTACAAATGTTTTGTTAGATCAATACATACGTTTCTGTCACACACCTTGCCTTTGAAACGGTGATTTGGAGACAGCAGGAACAGAAAGATCTAATGATGTCGATATATTTCTATAGATTTGAGACTCCTACTGGTTCTAATTAATGATATTGTGCATATATGGCTTGTCAAGTTACTTAATAGTTAATATGGATATTAGTTGCGTGATCAGAATTCATGCATATAATTTCCTTCTAAATTTGGATACCATCAATTGTATTCTGCATATGTGAACATTGCAATTGGTCTAAGGTTTGTCCATTTCTTATGGGCAATTAGTTGATTTTCATTTAGATTCAAACCTTGTGTTTTTATCCGACTCAGTTGAAGTTGCAAGCCTGCAATAGTCTAAATGATTCGGTTTTGCATATTTTACGGATCAAGTCAAAAGTCAGGACTGATGCTTATGATCAATGCTGAATTCCAGAGGCATTCTAATTTGGAAACTATACATACATGAAGCAATGCAACATTTCACTGTATTGTGTAAAGGTACATCATCGAAACATTTCACTCGTCAAGTTAATCTGGCTGATTTGACTTCTTTAGGTTAAACAGGCATCAATTATGTACCATAACAATAATAGAAGTCTCATAGTCTTCTCAACATCAAACCTAAAACTGGTAATAGTTTACAGTTAGTCAGTTATGCTTAGAGATGACAAAAAATTGTTACAATACAAATTTGATGTATGTTGAAAATAGAATGAATTCAAAGGTTGGAAGAAGTTAGAGCCATCTACTTCCATGATGACAGCATTTATTATTAAATATTAAAATATAAATTTGATGTTTTCCTTTATAAAATCACTCGGAAGGTTAAAAATACAGTTTGGAAGTTTTGAGCCGCTTGATTTCTCTACCAAAAGAAGTGAGAGGCGGCTACTTAAATGACGTTCACCGATTTTGAAGCGAATCTTGTCTTGGGAATCTTTTGACACTTGTTGGTGAAATGGTAAGCATCTACAACTAAACCAGAAGTCTTCAAACATTCATGTATGATTTTTATGTTCTTTTTAGCACTGTGTTAGTGGATTACATCGCTTTCTTTAGCTGCTGTTGTGACATATCACTATTTGTGTCATTCTAAAAAGCACAAGAGGTGGAAGCTTTTACCCAAATACTTATTATTGGATTAATTTGGTTAGTGTTTTATCTCAACTTAAAAACTTTAGCTAAAGGGGAAAAGGTCAAAGTCTATTTTAACCTCCTGAGTCGTTTCAGTGAGAAGATGTGGATTAAGATTTCTTTTTGTAATCATAACTGAAATACATAAAAAAATTGGACAAAAAGTCTTTTTTTGGGGGGAACAACTTGGCTGTTTGGTGCGATACCCAACATGTTAGACCCCTACTCCTCTACACATTGTCTCCAACAACCAGAGATCAAGTTAACTCGAAGGTAAGGTAACACGAGGTAAAATGTACATCAGCAGGAATATCATACTTTTTATGAGTAAACACAAAATGACCATTATTCTGTTTCCTTCAATTAAACTTGGAATCAATTGGTTCAAATAGTTGTCCCTGATCATCCACTATGTAATTAAAATTTAATTAAAACCACATCTCGATATATACAAACTAATTATAGGTTTTGAGATTAAAATGGCTGAATTTTTATTTTATTTTTTGTATATTAAAACTGGTTTCTAAGTTTTTTAATCGTTAGTTCATCACATTACATTGATTCGAGATGCTTTCCTCCCTCCGCCTCAATACTTCCGACCACCTATTAGTTGTCACTGTTGTCTGCTTTGCATCCATAGTAGACGCAAGTACTCCAAGAACCTAAGTCAAAGAAGGCCGTGTTCATCCCCATCGGTGAACACAAAGCCAAAATGTTTTCTTAGCCTATGATATGATCTCTTGTGTGAAATGAATGTTAAAATAGATATGTTTGCTTTGCTTAACCCTTAATAAATGATTTTAGATCATGTATATTTGCCTACAATAATATATACTTGTTTTGGTTATATCTCGATACTCCTTTTCGAGCTTGGTTACATTTTATCAATCATTTCGAAGGTTTAAATAGCGACTTACAAGAAGACATCTAACATTTCACTGCAACAAACTCTGTTATGTGTGCAAGTCTTGGACATAGTAACATACGTCTAGTAGTTTTATCAACATCAAATCTAAAACAGGTAACAGTTGTGCGCAAAGATTGCAAAATGGGGGGGGGGGGGTAGTTAATAGGTCAATAGCAAGACAAATGATGTCAATAATTTTATTGTTACGATAAAAATTTTATGTTCTTTTAAATAAATTGACTTAGGAGGTTAAAATTATAGTTTGGAAGCTTTGATCCGCTTGATTTCTCTACCAGAAGAAGTGAGATCCGTCTACTTACATGTTCACCGATTTAAAGGAAATCTTGTCTTGGAAGTCTTTTTACTCTTGCTGGTGGAATGGTAAGCATCCACAACTAAACCAAAAGTCTTATACAACATTCACGTATGATTTTTATGTCCTTTTTGGCGCCATATTGGTGGATCGAAATAACTAAATTGCTTTATTTAGCTGCTAATTATGACATATCACTTCTTGGTTTGTGTTTCATCTCAAACAAGCCGATCTAAGAACTTTAGCTGAAGGGGAAAATGTCAAAAGTCTCCCACAAACCTCATAAACCGTTTCAATGAGAAGATGTAGAATAAGTTTTCATTTTGTGCTTGTATCTTGAACACACAAAATCTTAAAAATTGTACAAATATTTTTTTTCTTTTCAGACAACTTGGCTCAACCGTGCCCGTTTCAATCTAAATATGTTGGACCTGATACCCAACATGTTAGACCCACTTCTCTACAAACTGCTTGTAACAACCAGAGATCAAAAGTAAATACCAAGATGAGTAACACAAAATAAAATGTACATCAACAGGAATATCATCAAAGTATCATACTTTTTGTGAGTAACACAAAGTAATCATTATTCGTGTTACTTCATTTAAACTTGGAATCGATAGGTTTAGATGTCAGTAAACAACCACTATGTAATTAACATCTAATCAAGACCACAACTCGAGTTATAAATTGGAATTATTTTATACAAAATGTCTGTTAAATGTGAGGTCACATACTTTGATAGTTTGATACTCCCAAAAACACCATCTAAAATATATATACGTTGCAAATATCCAACTCATTTATCATCATTATCTTGAAACATATATCCTGTAAAACATCATAACATTGTGGAAACAGCTATAGTTAGTGAACTCATAGCATGTCTATGCAGAAAACAACAAATGGATCGAAAAATTAGACAAAGAGTTACCTGTCCATATCATTCATTATTAGGTGACATAAAGTTGATCACTCAGAGCCGTCCCCGAGAATGATAAAAAAACTTTTGGACCTCGGGCGAGACAAAAAAAATTGGGTCCTCTCCATATAATATAAACTTATCAATCATATATATAAAACCACAATACGATAATAATTGTTATATAACTAGCTAATTATACTAGCACTTCGCCGTGGGCCGATTTTTAATAAAATTTGTAAAAAATAAACGAAGATAAATAAAGTGCGGGCGGTATATTCGGAAATTAAGAAACATTTATGATCTTCAAAAAAAGTCTTTTAAATAAACTTTAAAATATGTTAAAAGGAAAATTAAATATTTAAAAGGAAACTAATCTTTAATATAGCTAAAAAATTAGAAATCCCATAGAGTTATATAGTTTCATAAGTTAAAAGTTTATTTATTTGAAATTATAATATAACTAACTTTAAATGCTTGCAATCTAAAAGACAAATCATAAATACCACTATAATGGGAATTGAACCTACAAACCACTACTGGGTAAGTAATTGCAAACTCTCAAAGGCATTATAGCCCAGCGGCATCTTGGTAGCGGGATAAGACTTAGGGACTATAAGGTCCTGGGTTTGAATCTCACAAGGGGGTTTTCTCATAATTATGAGTTTTCTCCTGAATTGGTAACTTGGTGGTGGAATATGATCGCGTGGTAACACTGGTGGCTCGGTGATACTCCAGTAGTCCGTGAGCGATTCCAATTAAACCGTTAAAAAAGTAATTGCAAACCAAGTGACCAACTAGTCAAGTTTTGAATTTGTTGTTCTCTTAGGAATTACTCACTGCTAAAAAACTAAAAAAGAAAAATAAAACACAACATCAAGATTCGAACCAATATCCATGGGGTTAAAAGCAACGGCGGTTACCAGTGAACACAGCTCGGCAACAACATTTTGTATTAATAAGTAAAGCATATATATAGTTTACAAAAGTTCGGGCCCTCTAGATATTTGGGCCTTGGGTTGTCAATGAAAAGAAATTGACAGAGTTTGGTTCGTGTTCAGCTTTGCATTTCTGGGTTTTTTTTTGTCATAGTTAAACTTGTGGCTAATGCATACTTCTTCTTTTAGTTCTTTTAGTTCCCCATGAAGGAAAGAATTCTTAACATCAAATTGATAAAGGGGCCATCCTTCATTTGCAGCAATTGAAAAAGTACTCGAATTGTGTCAATCTTGGCAACTGGAGAGAATGTTTCTGAGTAGTCAATCCCATATGTTTTGAGTATATCCTTTTGCCACTAACCGTGCTTTGTATCTTTCAATGGTTTCATCTGGCTTGTGTTTGATTGTAAAGACACCACGACATACTACTGGTTTCTTTCCTCGAGGAATGTCACATTTATCCCGTGTGTCATTCTTTATAAATGCCTCCATCTCTATTTCCATAGCTTCTTTCCAATTTTTTGAGTCCAAGGCTTGTTCTATAGAGTTTGGAATTTGTTCATCGTATAAGGAGGTATTAAACGCCTTAGCTTCTTTGGATAAGTCCCCTTTGGCAATGTTTGCCATAGGGTATTTGGAAAATCTGGTTTGTTTCTCCAGAGTGTACCGTTTTGGTGGACCCCTCTGTTGACTATTGGTGGAAGGACATATCTTTCAGTTGTTTCTTCTTGGGATTGCTCCCCCTGCTCTTCCTGCACTGTTTGTTCTATGGATATCTCTTGGTTATTAGATATATCAATATTTTGATCTTCATGAGACCCACTATTTTCATTATCTTCAGATGTTTGAAGGTTACTTACCACAAACACCAGACTAGGAGGATCTTGACTAGTAGCACTAAATGTTGGTTCGTCAGATTGTTGGGAAGTTGGTGACTCATCTTGGGTAGTGTGAGTAACTTCTTCTGATTGAAGGGAACTTGGTGACCCATTTTCCCATCTTCCGACTCTAACTTCGCACACGACCAACCAAAAGCGTTCTGACGACATTAGTCACAACTCTCTCTCTCTCTTTCTCTCACACACAAACCCTCTTTGCAACCACCAATATGTACAACACCGCCACCACATCACACATCCCCCTGTCACCAACGTGGTCAAACCACCACCTCCTGCCCACCCGTCTTTATGAGTTTACTTTTTTTTAACGGCAAACCACTCTATCTATCACTCAAGCTTTATGAGTTTACTTGATAAATAAAAGTAGGTACTTAAAAAATAAGTTAATTTTTTAAAATTTATTAATAAATTGGATAAAGTTAATTTACATGTGTAAAGGAATAAGACAAAAATGTTGAGAAAAGATTAATTAACTGGTAGCACAAGTTCTTGTCATCAAACCCTATTATTTACCCAATTGTAAACGTCAAGTCAACCCTCTTTAAGTCACCAAACCCGTTACTAAGTTTTGTCATCAACGAACAAGTTGTAAAGAAAGGACTCAAAACATAAATCAATTGTTTACTTAACTAGTGCATCAATAATGTTTTAGTTGTTGTCATCACAAGCAAAACATAATCCAATACTGAAAATAAATAAAAAAAAGTGCAAAACCTAATTGAACCATTCGCTTAGAGGAAGTCACCAAAGAATTAGCCTTGTGTCTTGATCATTGTGCTTCATCCTCTTTATTTTCTTCATACGATAATATGCCCTCCAAAAATTCTGACGTCCAAATAATACCCTCCAAGCTCCTCTCGATATTCCCCTTTTGTCACAAAAATAAACCCTCCTCTTTGGAAATTTGATGGCCTAAACTTGCGGCCCATCTATCCAAAATTCAAGCCAATCTACACGTTTCTTTTCCTTTTCTTATTCTTATTATTATTATTATTATTATTATTATTATTATTATTATTATTATTATTATTATTATTATTAATAATTCCATGTCCGCTCTCAAATGTACGCGACTTGCTCATTTTCCTTCGTATTATGCTCATACCTCACGACACCTACAAGACACATGTACAGTAATAAATAACTAAGACCGACTAAAAGCAAACAATAAAAGACTCAAAAGTATACATAATTAACATGTTAACAGGGTGTTTTCACAAATACATCAGTGATACCTTATCCTGATGTGCTTCGTTGTTCTTGTGATACATAAGATTCCTAGCAAGTTTCACTGCACTTTCATTATCACAGTGTAGCAAGTACTCACTCTGCTTCTTCCCTAACTACTAGAAAAGCTTTCAACCATACTAGCTCCTTACTAGCTTCAGCTATAGCCATGTATTATGCCTGTGTTGTGGACAAAGCCACGCTTTTATGGAGTCTGGACATCAAACTCCCCGCAGTGAAAAAAAAAAAGTTGTGGTGCTTTTAAATGTCTCTTTGGAGCCACCTAGGTCAGCATCTGTATTACATCTGAGAATTGAATCCTTCCCTTTGAAACATAGCCTCATCTTTGGTGTTCCCTTCAAATAACGAAGCACCCATTTGACTACTTCCCAATGCTCGCTTCCTGCATTCGACATAAACCGACTGACAACTCCGACTGCGTGTGCTATGTCAGGTCTTGTGCTCACTATAGCGTACATCAGACTACCTACTGCAGTGTATACGAAACTCTAGCTATATTAGCCTTTTCTTCTTATGTTCTGGGACACTGATCTTTGGTAAGCTTGAGATGACTCCCCAAGGTGATCTTTGGTAAGCTTGAGATGACTCCCCAAGGATGTGTTTCTCGGCTTAGTCTTCTCTCACTATTAATACCGAATTTCTCTAACATTTTCCCGATGTACATCTCTTGAGACAGTGTCAGAGATCCATCTTTCTTACTTCTGGTGATACTCATCCCGAGTATCTGTTTAGCTGCACCCAAATGATTCATCTCGAATTCTTTGGACATTTGTTTCTTCAACTTGTTGATCTCATTCATGTCTGATCCTGCAATCACATATCATCAACATACAGAAGTAGAATGATATACGGACTCTTGAACTTCTTCAGATAATAACACTGATCGACTTCACATCGCTTGTAACTGGTTCTCACCATGAAATCATCAAACTTCAAATACCACTGCATTGGCACTTGTTTTAGACCATACAAGCTGTTCTTCAACTTGCACACCTAAATTCTGTTTTATCAATAACATGAAATCCCTCAGGTTGTGCCATGTAAATATCTTCATCAGGGTCATTATTAGATAGTATATCATATTAGGGTTTTGGTAGTATGAGCCCACGGGCTTAGTTAGGTTTTTAGGGTTCATTGTGATCTCTATATATTGTAGGAATGTTGTTTTCACATCTATGCTGCTGGAACACTTAGAATTAGTTTAAAACTTGTCAAATTTTACCTCATTAAAAATCTTTTATTAATGTTGTTTTTTTTTCATTTAACGACTTTCTCATTGTCATAAGGTCACATAGGTATCGTAGGAACCTGGAATTATAATTTAATTAGTTATTGAATAAGACTTTTTTTTTTAAATTTGATTTAGACATCTTTTATAAATATTGATGTTGAATGGTTACGTAAATTCATGAGTTGTCAATCGAATAAGCTGAAATCTAATTAGTCATGAAAAATGAACTAATCACTGATAAAAGTTGAAATTATACATATAGTCACTACTGGTAATTGAATTAGGCGTTTCAACTTTTAATCAACAAACAATGGATAATAATCAATTGCAAAAGGCTTACCAAATTTTAAATTTAATTAGTGGGTGGAAGTAGTGGGCTTAGAATTGTAAGTAAAGATGACATATAAAACTTTAATCCATTATTAAAGCATTGTGAGGTTGCCGAGTTGACTTGTTCTTGTTTTGTGAAAATTTTGGTATCAATGACAATAGGGTGAAACAAGATATTTGAATAAATATGGTTAGGATTTAAAACAGAATGAACTGTATTAATATTGTTAAACAATAGAGGAAACAAAAAGAGGAAAAAAGGTTGAATTGCAATTAATCTGATAACTTGAGAGAGCATTGTATGACCACTAAATATGATGTAAAGAAGATATATTTTGTAACACCTTATTTTAAAAGGTGATGTATTGATAAATTATTACACACACAACTGATGAAAAAAAACTGTAAGAATTCATGTGTGACCATTATATATTACCGAACGGATACACATCATATATCATATCACATGACATAATGCATCATTTGAATAGATTACTCTAGATTTCTTTTTGAACGGCAATAGGTTAGCCTAGGGAGGTTCCTGTCCGGGAGAGGTACACGGTTCGAATCCTAGAGCCAGCAAAAATACACCCTTGACGTTGAAAGGGCTTATGCCCTTAGGGACGATGCAGAAAAATGGGATTCGAAACGGGATACTGAGGTGTGTTCTTAGCCGATCCAAAAAAAAAAAGAAGGTTAGCCTATATAATTATTTCATAGGTACTCGGCAGCTATTTCCGTAATCACGAAAACTGGATAGTTTTGTATAGGGGTGCAACGAGCCGACCCGAGTTGAGTCCGAGCTTGACTAGGCTTGAGCTCAAACTCGAAAAACTTTTGAGAGCTCGAGCTCGACTTGATTTTAAGCTTTGTTTTCAAAGCTTGAACTCGACTCGAGCTCGTTTAGTAAACAGGTAAATAATAGTGTAAAATCATAATTTTCAACTTTTTCTTATGTATTTTTTCAACTATTCAACTTATGTTGTCCCTTTAGTAAAAGCCTTTTACTTTTTTTTTTCATTTTCTTTTATTTTATAATACACATATCTTAACCAAATAATAAATTATTATTATTTAAGAAAAGTGGAATATTACAATATTTATTTAAATAATATATCAAAGTTATTTTTTAAACAAATATCTAAATAATGGTATAGATATTATATGATATTTATTCACTTTGTGTAATACACAAGTTTATGCAACCCGTGAATACATAGGTTGTTAAAGTATAATATTTTTCTTACTATGTATATAAATATATTTTTTTTCAACCCGTATAATATATGGAATTCTAACCTAGTTAAAATAAATTAAAATAATAGAAAATCACGAAAATAGCCTTGACTTTTGGTTTTACCAAACTAGCAGTGGAACCGTCTCTGTGAGACCGTTCCCCTTTCCCGAGGCACCTTAACAGATTCCCATGACCTTGGAGAAAAAGAGCCACTAACATGTTGCCACGTGTCCCAAAATCCTCTCTAGCTCTTGGAGGTGGTTCCCAGGTTCTGAGACCCTCCAAGACGCTTGCTTTTCACACTTCCACCTCATTTTTAAAACGGCCATAACTTTTTTATACGACATTATTTTTAAAAAAAATTACACCATAAAAACAAGCTTTTCATCCTCTTTCATTTCCATACCATATTGCTATACTTTAAAAAAAAAAAAAAAATTTTTGTTGGGTTGATAGTACTTGCGTCTAAATATTAAAACACTTGCGTTTAAACATATTTGTACTTGCGTCTAAATGTTTAAACACTTGCGTTTTAAACAATACCCACAAAGATATTTAGTGAGTTTTGATTAGTGTTTTGAAATCATGGATGGAAGTGACATATATAAAGCTGCCTTTGAAAATTGCTTATACTACTATCCCAACAACCTTATATTTAAATATAAAACATCACTGAACAACTCAAACACCACCCACCCCATATCCTAAACTTGAAGTTAACAACTGCTGATCAAACGAGTACTTACAAAAAAACACACACACACATGACTGATGCGGTGAAGTTGCATGGAGTTGCAGCAAGCCCGTTTGTATGCAGAGCAATATTGCTCTGAACTCAAGGGAATCAAGTACGAATTGATCGAAGAGATCTAAGCTACAAGAGTGCTGATCTTGTTAAATACAATCCGGTTTATAAAAGGATACCAGTGCTCTTACACAACGGAAATCCGATATCCGAGTCTCTTGTGATCATCGAGTACATTGATGATCCCTGTTGTGTTCCGTTGTTGCAGAATTCATAGAAATGATTTTGTAAAAGATTTAGAAATAAATAGTGAAAATGTTTAGTAGGGTTTGATTGAAACGCAAGTGTTTAAAAAAAAAAA
>JAUTDX010003618.1:0-29731 GCA_030844895.1 Ambrosia x helenae
GAACCGTTGCCATGACAAAAAAAAATCATTTGTGGATCATATCCAACATATAACAAATTTAGCATAAAGGGAAGTAGGGAACATGCCAAATGGGTCGAATAGTTGAAATCGCCCCAAGTGTATTTAATGCTTTTAAAACCTCTTAAATCGTATTAATACTGTTTTTGTTAGACTAATAAATAATATTTCTAACCATATTTGACACACTAATCAATTACTAAAAAACAAACTTTTTGAAAGAAAATGCTTCAATCTAACATTCCCAAGTTTGCCACCATTAGCCATTATGAATTGTATTTTGATGCCTTAAATACAGAAGCCAATGTCTTGAATCTTACATAAAGATCAACGTTTTTTACATACCTTAAATACAGAAGGCAATGTCTTGAATCTTAATACATCGCTCTGAAAAACGGTGAGCGGTGGCAGCAAGTACCAATCTATGAGCAATAAAAGTTTCACCTTTTACTTCAAAAGAAACATCAGTTCCCATTCCACATTCAAGGAGTTGGTTGACAAAGTGTTGACCAATATCAGAAGGTGGCACATGAATTAGAGTATTTTCTTAGGCTGTTCCAAGCGGGTTCCAAAGACACCAAACCGGCAATGAATATGAAGAGAATTGACTTTGAAATAGCATGATGTCTCTAATGCAGATCTTCTGTAAAACCGTCTATAACCCCTGCAGCACGCCACAATAAAAAAACACAATGATAAGAAAGAAAGCCTTTTGCATATAATCTTTAAGAGTGGAAGAAAGAGGTGGAAAAACACGGGTCGGATGACACATTCTTCTTATTTTACCCATTTGACCGTTAAAGATAATACTTGACCAAAACCTCATCACACATTCATAAGTATATGCAACATCGAGTGGAAAATAAATAGAGTAGATCTTATGAACAGGGGACTAAAAAGGTAATATCAAGTTTGGATGAAAAACATAGATTATAAATTTATGCTTTCAATTTTAGGCAAGTACTGTAATAAGTTTAAGTTGAGAAGATACAACTACAAAAACTAAATTAGCACAAACATTGATCTGAATATGTGCTTAGAACACTTTAGAAGGTCTTAAGCATGTTTATTTTGTAACCACTTTTTCAGTTTTTTTACCTGTACATCAACTTATTAACAACCAACGCCTCCAAATGCAATGTTATGGTCATGGTTGTTAATTATCTGTTAACAAGCATTGCCCATCACAGGCTTTGAGGAGAAAAACGCAACGTACCGCCACACGCTTTTCAAAACCAGGATCTAAACACCATCCAATAGGCCTGTAAATGAACCGAACTAACACGAACGGTGACATGTCAGTGTTTGTTTATTTAAATTCAACTGAACACGAACAACTAAGTGAACGGGTGTTCATGTTTGTTCGTAAATAAAATGAACATGTTCGTACTCGTTTATGCTCGTTCAAACGAACAGTTCATGAACATAAACAAACACAAATGAACAAATATAAATGAAGTTTTGTATTTAAAATATAAAACATTAACAAAAATATAAATATAAATGAATTTGGTATTATATATATATATATATTATATTATAAATATAATAATTGAGAATAATTGAATGTGCTTGACTTAACTATTAAGTATAAATATCTTGTCCTAGTTAATTGGTTAGTTAGCATCCTAAACGTATTAGGTGGATGTCTAAACTAAACAATTCTAATTGTAGTCAATCACTTCAAATATATATAAAAAAAATGTAGATTACTCACTGGGACTGAGTTGATTTCATATATTTGGCCTTTAGTGAAATCAATGTTCAATGTTTGTATGCAAGCTTCTGCAACTACCCAACTACTAACTGTAAATGGCATTTTTATTGAAAATCAGTAAGTAACTTTGAAACCAAAATCTTCTCATCATATAGAGAACTGAACTAAAGATGTCAAGAGTACCCATGCACAAAATTGGTTGTTCCATCAAGTGGGTCAACAATCCAAGTTGGTTCATTTGTCAGCTGACTTACACCTTGGGCAGCAGTGGTTTCTTCTCCAATGAACTATGGTTCAAAACAAGCAGTTGAAAAACAGTTAAAAATTTAACTTTAAGTAAAAAAATAGTTTTAATTAATCTAACACTCCTTAACTCTATAATAAGATCAGTTCTATTACCATCAGTAGAAACTTTGACAATCCACACAAAAACTTCTATATAACAACGTATCTATGTTTAAAAAAGCGCGCCCAAGACGCGTCTAGGCGCAAGGCGCTTTAAGGCAAATGAGTCATGTATATCCTGAGGCGCGTTTTTTGGTTAAAAAAAAGTAACCTTGAGGAGTGCGCGTCATGTATATCCCATTTACGAAGTTGCAAAATTACTTACAGATTAGGGCTATTTACACACAACTAAGGGCTATTTACATTTAAGAAAAATATGTAGAATCATAATACTAAACAAATAAAGACATTACTATGGACATAATCGATTGCGCTATGACTGGCAGATAAAGAAAAACAAAACATCATATATCAAAAACCGATTTACAACAAAGCAAAAGGTCTTAATCTGCATAAACTATCTTCTACAATTGAGTGTGAATGGGTGCTTAATATTGATATCTATACTTCTCCCTCCTATATCAAATAACACTGTTACTGTATAAGAAGCATACTTCATGAAAATTACATTAAAAAACATATTCCCAGAGAGATGCATAACTTAAAAATTCACAGAAAGATAAATCATTGAATTTACATAGACATGAGGAGTAGAGAAATGGCACCTGACAGAGCAGAATTCTTGGTCCCAATTGTATGTTAATTCAATGTCACAAAATCCGAATCACACCCAAATGACATGAACGAATGGCAGAAGACAAGAGCTATTAAATAACAAATTACATCATAAAGTCAACTAACAAATTAAATAAAAGGAAAGCTTTTAATATTATCTAGAAAAACCCAATTCAAATTCATACGACTTATCCTAAATTCACCATTACCAAACCTGTTTACCCACACGCATATTTTAGGTCCATAAGGTATGCCAGCTAAACAATAAAGTTTGTTGTTATCATGAACAAATGACTCATGTAAAAAATTATTGCAATATTCTTCAATTGTCACCGTCCTCATCAGATTCACCGCAATCAAGCACTTCCAATTGAAACCCAAATCGTTATCGCCTTCAAGAAACCATGACCACCAGCGTACACCTCACCTACAGCCACCATTAACCCGCCCTTTCCCTGAAGAAGCCAACAAAACTGAAACTAAATTAACAGATACAAAATCTATACGAAAAGAGGCATACAACTAAGAATAAAGACGTAAATCATTAATCCTAATTTACAAATAAAGAACAAGCTAATTAGAAACAGCTAACAAAGAACTGTAACCACAAATCGATAATTGAAAAAAACCCAAATTGAAATCGAAAACATATAAAATACAATACCTTCAAAACTTTGACATCAACGCAATGGAAGAGGAACCGCAGGGAGACTGGAAAACGTATTATAGAGGCGGTGGACTGGAAACGGAGGGGCGGATTTGCGAGAAACTTTTCTAGGTCCTACCATAAATTTGCAGACGTTACATCTTCAATATCATTGATTTCAAACCCTTTCGTCTGAGTAATCAGTTTGTAGCTTTGAAGACTAACCACCATTGTAGGGGTAGGAGGGGAAATTAAGGGTAGAAATGGAAATTTGTTTTGATATTGTAAAGGATGAGGTGGGTAAAAATGTCTACCTTACCCTCCTAAGTGTCTTAATTGTCACAACCTTGCCCATAATACCCTTAAATTTATTGCTTAAATATGTTGTACATGTTGCTTGTTAAGTTGTACGGAAATGAAAATTACAATGTTGTACATAACTCCTCCTTAATAAGATAATATAGATATAGATTATAGATTATAGATAACCATGTAAAATTGTTTGTAGCCATGAGGTAGCCTGTGATGTTTCAGGTATGTTTCCTGATTTACTACTCCATTACTTTGCGTTTACCCGGTTCTGTTTTGTGTATACTAACTGATACTTCAACCCAGATGGGTAGAAATAACATTGTCACCCAAAAAACTAAGTTACATTTGTGGCTATTCACTCCAAGTACTTTAATATTCTCAAATCTACTATGCCTCACTTCAAAATTTGTGCATAATCTAGCAAGTTCTAGCGAATCTTTATAACTACATCGAAAGAGTTTACTTCACACAAAAAATAGTGATTTTAACTTTTCAAGAAAATTACATAACTGTAGCATTTAAGGAATACTACGTTTGACTCAAATAGTCAGTCACTAAGCACGTGTTCCATTATTTACTAGGGAGGATAGGACAAGTCATACTCGATACAAGTTAGTTCTTTGAACTGCTGGGAACAGGAAATTCAAGCTTATACTTTTTACTGCAATGAATTATGTTTGCTTTTAGGGTACTCATGAGTCATGTATGAAAAACTCCATTCATAATTCATTATTCCCTAACATGTAGGGTTGCTATCTTTGACCCATTTGTTCTTGAATAGATCGCATTGTTAAAAAATGGTTGGTGGTGGTCATGGTGAATGTGGAAACGGGTTATTAATTAGAAGTTGTGCAACTACAGTTTATTCCCTATTTGTCATTGTATATTTGTATTCGGAAACTAGAAACATTATTTTTTTGTAGTGTTGCCATTCAAGTTCTTAATTTTATTTTCATGGACCACAATTTTATCAAAACTATGCATTTCGCCATCAAATCTTCAAAAGTATACATGCGTCATATACATCACAAAGTTAGAGGACCATCGACCTCGGTGTGTCGTAGTGCGAGTAATATCAAAGTTGACTTCTTGACTTATATCTTTGTTCTCTTTAATCCATCAAATTTGTCGATTGAACAATATCAGTATCATGACTTTATCCTTGCGGTTTTCACATCTGGTTGTTATACGACTACCAGTAGTACCATATTGTAGTGATGTTGTAACGAACCGAATCAATACCGACTGAATTCCCGCCGCAACGCGCAGGCATTCCCTCTAGTATTAATAATATGAACTTATAAACTTTCTTTTCAATACTAACTTTTCGGATCATGCTCACAGGAAGTTTCTGGCTGCTGTTTTTTATGCATTCACAGGGAAATCTTTCTTGTGCAGTCGGGTGAATACAGTTATGCGGCTTGTTGTTTGATGGATGTGGGTCATGCAAGATGTGGTAACAATATGAGATTTTCGGATCATGCTCAGTGGGTCATGCAATATCCTGTCCGAATCCTAATGGATGCTGTCAACAGTGGCATAATACTTTTCAATTATGCTGAGATGTGCCTTCGCGAATACAATTGAAGCGTTATAGTTTACGTAATCCTTGGTTTGATTGGATCATATGTAGGACCTTTGGTGAGATGTTTTAGGCAAGTGTATCTTGTTTTTTTTACTTTAAGTCCGATCTTCTAATCACTGGTTAGGAATTTGGTCTATGTACTCGTTTTTTGTTTTTCGTGGAATAAAAGTTATCTCCTTCTCCGTTAAAAAAAAAAAATTATTTATAAAATGTGATGATTAAAGTAGATGGTTTCCAGAATAATGTTTTAATAAGCTTAAATAACTTCAACAAACAATTATTATGTTACATCATCGATTATTGTTATTTCGTTTACTCACTTATTAATTATATAATTGGCTTAGTCGTATTTTTCGTTGTGCACAACAAGTTTTAAAGTTTTTCGGACAAACAATGAAGATTCAAACCAAAAGGATCATAAGTTGGATAGAGAGTTAAAAATAAATGTTCGAACTTAAGATACTTTTCTAAAATTGTATAATTTTATGTGGTGTGACCAGTTATAAACTTATAATGTCTAGTGCTGAAGTGATGTGTACTAAATTGGTTTTGAGAGATTTAAAAAATATATATATGGGATAAACAGAAGGATAAGATAAGAAGATCTATAAGGAACAATTTCATAACATTCATTCATCATCTCCCTCAAGGCCTTAATGTTTGGAACATATTCACAGCTTTTTGTAGGCCTCAAAGGAAAACATGAATGACCCACAACTTAGACAACTGACCAACTACTAGTAACTTAGGGTAAACAACTGAATTTAAATCGATATGTATGCTTGCTGGTCTCCACTAGGCAAGTACATGGGATGTATGGAGAAATAATGTGTAAAGCATCTATCATGAAGTTATAGAATTATTGATAACTAAATGGTTTTGATTACTCATTAAATAATAGTTTTAGTGGTATAAGATTATAGAAAACTGAATGATTTCATTGAATAGTTAACTTGCAATATATAGAGATTACAAGGAACCATAATAACCTAACTAAGCCCGTGGGCTCATAATCCCTAATCTTATAATACAGTCCAATACTCCCCCGCAGTCTGAGCGGTAGAGAATCGGACTCTAAGACTGGAAATATTAAAAAAAACATTAAACAAAGAACAATAAAAAAAAACTAGTCTTGAATTCGGTTCATAACTTGTTGGTCCAAAATTCTGCAATCTTCTTGAGTTTGCCAAAAAAAAAAAAAATACTATACTCTTCAATGCTTGACTTTAGTTTGGTCCCATGACTTCCCCCTGTTGAGTTTTGTTTCTTAAGTTCCCAGAATGACAAACATGATCTGCTAGATCCCAATAAAGTGGGAGTTCCTTCTTTGTTGGCCATGACAATACAAAAGATAAAAGAAAGGCTAAGAAAAAGATATAAGAAGCAAACAGGAAAGAAAAAGATATAAGAAGCAAATAGACACCGGCGAGGCGGCGACCCTAGTCGTGGCGTGTGTCAAAACTGGGAGGTGGTGAAAGCCAGTGACGGTGGTCAAACGGCGATCATCGAATGAGAATTGAGATTCGTAGATCGAAGGAAAGATGTCTGATCAAACCGTGGTTCGATCGGCTTAGAATAGTGGCAGCGGACGTGGTCCATTGAGAGCAGCCAACAAGAAAAGAAAAAAAAACTATGGGCATAGAGAGATGGACGCTTGATGTAGATCAGAAATAGACTTGGGTGATGGTGTATTGTTGACAATTGATAGTTAACCATAGAATAGAAAATAAATTTCTAGCATTGTGTGTAATTGGATGATGACCCGATCATCAAAACAAAGAAATTTTGTTGTGCTCTAGTTAACAAAAGTCAAAACTCATCAAAAACCAAAGTAGGGATGTAGGATAATTAGTTGATGGCTTTTTTGCATATGGTGTGTACAGAAGCTCTACGACAAAAGAAATAGATAAAAAAAAACTTATTCGCAAACGGTAGGATAACTAGTGGACCGAAACTTTGAACCAAATTGAAACTTTATTAGACAGAAACTAAGAAAAAAAAAAACTAAACAATTAAAACATAAAAGGAAAAGCGGCCAGACAGGGCGGCGCGATGGCAGCACGCCGCCCTGTCTAGGGTTTTTCTAAGGTTGTGACGGCTAGGGTTTGTATTTTTTTTAGTGGTGCAGCGGAAACGGTATAGAGCCTAGGCTGGCTGTGATACCATATAAGATTATAGAAAACTGAATGATTTCATTGAATAGTTAACTTGCAATATATAGAGACTAGCTTTTATCCCGGAACGTCCCGGGTTGAAATATCTAATATGACATAATAAAATATATTATTATTATTTATTTTGAACAAATCTCTGCCATAAGTTATCATATTCAAATATAAAAAAAAAACGATTATTATTATTATTATTATTTATTTTGAACAAATCTCTGCCATAAGTTATCATATTCAAATATAAAATCGATCATTATAAAAAGAACTAACATGAAATAAGAAAAAAAGTTAATTATTGAAATATCGAACGCATTAGTTTAAGGGTTATGTGATGCGTTAAAAAATTCATAGGTATATGATCGGGTATATAGTTCGGGTATTTGGGTATGTGGTTTCGCGTAATCGGGTCGGGTATCACCTAATCCAAAACCCGACACAATACCTGTCGGGTTACAAAAAATAGTCATTTTTTTCTCCGTTTTTTATATAGTACTATGGTACGCGTTGGAAAGATAATAAAACGTTCGTTAATTTGGTGTAATTTTTTTCTTTAAAAAATCTCGTATAATAGTCGTTTTTTCTTCGTTTTTTATATAGCACTATGGTACTCGTTGGAAAGATAATAAAACGCTCGTTAATTGGTGTAATTTTTTTCTTTAAAAAATCTCATATATAAAAGATATTAACGTTTAAAAATTATGGGAGGAAACATGAGAGAGAAAAATATAAATTTGTTTTTAATTCATTTTTTTTTTAAATAACTCAATCTCTTTTGTTTTTTTATTACCTAATTATCTCTCAACACATGATGCCACATGGATCCTACATGGCATCTTAAGGGGGAGAATGGCCTCATTGAGTGCCATGTAGGATATATCCCTTTGGAATATTATAATATATAGATTACAAGGAACCCTAATAACCTAACTAAGCCCGTGGGCTCATAATCCCTAATCTTATAATACAGTCCAATAAGTGGTATAGTGCTTGACTCCATATTCCGAGTAAGATTTACACCTAGCCTTTGTTGGATTAGATGTCTGATAGTTAATTAAAAGTTAATGTAACTAACCCGGTACGATCCGAAGAGTTACACATTGGTATACGAATCAGATAAGTTCATGTATATGTGGGTTATTATTTGTGAAATAATAATAGTTTGAACTCGAGAGACTTAATATTAATTAGATTAATATTAAGGAATATTATTAGGCCTGTAAACGAACCGAACGTTCATGAACAGTTCGTGAACTGTTTGGCGGGAAGTTCGTTTATGTTCGTTTATTTAGATAATTGAACGAACACGAACACAATTTTTTGTTCGTTTAATTAAACAAGGAGGCTTAAGGTAAGTTCTAGTTTTATAAAAAGGGAACTAAGGTGTAAACCCTAATTACACTTTTGTTACAATATATAAATCACTTCCGCTTAGTTTTGACACCTTGATTCCCAACAGCCTTTGCCATAATTAGTTAACCAACAAGGCTTCTTTTAAGTCTTGCTATATGTAACTTTATATGTTGAATTCATTATTTTGAAACGATGTAAGGGTGTTCAACTAATCGAACAAAAGCTTTTCGTATTAATCAAATTTCTTAAATTTTTATTTTTTTTTACCTGGATTCGTATTCGATTAAGATTCAGTTTATTCTATTCGTATTAGAAACTTGAATTCGAATAAATTCGATTTAATTCAAATTCACCATAATTAATAAAGTGTGTTAATTTTAGTTTTAAAACTGCTACAAACTCATTATTTTAACATATAATTACTAAAACACAAATTAATAAACAAAAATATGTCAACTACGGGAATGGTAAAGTAGTAGAGACTATGGTCTTTTAGAGTATTGTGATGTATAAGGTAAATATGTAAAATACAGTTATAGTCAACGTAGTAGTGACTATTGGTTCTTAGAGTTTGGCCCAAATTTGGAAGGTTTCTTTTTCAATGTGTATGTGTGTGTCTATATTAGTGTGTGTGTGTATATATATTTAAAATAGATATGTATACTTTGAATTTGAATTTCGTAACGAATCGAATTTAAAATCATAAATTCGTATTCGATTTACGGGACTTGAATACGAATAGAATCTCAAATTCAACTTCTGAACACCCCTGAATGGATTTTCTATTTGTATATTCGGTAAAAACTTTTTTTTTTTTGAACGACGAACAAAAGCTTGATCACCAATATAAATCCATGGAAAAAAGTCACCAATGCTCGCAAACGCAGACAATGCTAGTGACCCGTCTCACCACTATCCAAGAGGAAACTCACCATCCGAAAACCACTATGATAAAACCTCTGGCTTAACGTAGAGCAATTCCGCTCAGGTGAGCTGAAACCATGACCTCCAATTTAAAATGTGAATGGGCTACCAATGCACCAAAAGGTTTGGCGTAATTAACTGCTTTAATACCATAATCCCAAGCAATATCCTTAGAAATGTGATTAACAAATCCTTATGTTTTATTAGGGGATGAGGCGCCACCCGAATTGGTTACGGGTACCTCACTACCAGTACGGTAACACCATCGCCACCAGTGCTATGGTGTTCATCGGGTTTGGTTTTTGGTTATCGGGTTATTTGGGTTTTTAGTTGTGAAAATATTAGCCGCTAACCGACCCAATCTAGTTATTTGGTTATCGGTTATGGGTTATGGGGGTTAATCGGGTTCGGGTTAAATGGTTATCAGTTTAATGGTTCGGTTGTTTGAGTTACATATTTCCAACTATTTGGGTTAAGTATTTCTATCCATTTGGGCTACAATATATGTAAATGAAACCACAACATGGGCTATAATATTTAGTTACAAATTTGGCTACTAAAACACTACTCCGATTATACATAAAAATATGGAAACTGGATCATTTATTTGTTTTTGAATTATTCGAGTCAACCCGAATTATACAAAACTAATCCGAAGACCGACCCTAAAGACTCTAGTCGGGTTCGGGTTAATCGGGTCAGGTAGTTTCTCGGGTCGGCTCACTTTGGGTTCGGTTCGGTTATTGGTTATCGGTTAAAAAAGAACACCCCTAACCAGTGCTGGTGGGGGTCCCGTAAACCGAATTCGGGTTGTTTCTACTGGTTGGTAATGAAGTATATTTAATGGATACGGTCGATTTTGTGTAATTATTTTATTCCTTTTTGACCGTTTGAATTTATTTTAAATCAAACGATAACATTTTTTACCGTTATTTTGCAAAGTATATATTGTAGACAGTTTAAATAAAAAAAACACAACCAAAAACTTGTTTAACTTATTTAACAACTTTAAAACACAAACAAAACAAATGGATCCAAGGAAATCAAAGAGTGTTTTGAAGGGTGGGAGGGGAACCTCGAAATCTAAAGTTGGGGTTCGGGTTTGGGTTCGAGCTCGGGTACGGTTGAAGCCTATAAGTCCCTGATCAATTTTCCACAAAGCCAACCCCAACCCAACTGTTCTACACACAATTCCAACAATTCCCACAAAGTCAACCCCAACCACAACCGTTTTACCAACATACCAAAAGCCAACCCATTTTGTATCCACATTTTTTCAAGCCGCCTCAACTAACAACAACCCAACTAGAGGACTTCGAGCTCCACCTACATGACAATGACGATGAGGAGGAAGAAACTGTGCCAGAGACAGTTGGAGGAACATGGAGATGAAGAATTAGGTGATGAGGCGGAGAAGATGCTTGGTGTAGAGGATCAAGTTAAATTTGTAGAAGTTGATGCGGCAATTATCAGGCGACTTCCTTTTCCACACCGGACGACTCCACCCACTACAAGAAATTTCACCTTTAGCGGTGATGCATTTAGCGGCTACGCCAGGTGAGTCGCCGCTAAAGGTCTAAACCAATCCCCACCCTTGATCAACTGATCCAACGGCCAACCCTTTTGAGCATTAGCGGCGACAGTGTCGCCACTAAAAGTCTAAAAAAAAATTAATCTGCCGCCAACACCCTCAGATCTCTCCCTCGCTCATGTCCCTCAATCTCTCACTCTCACTCTCTCACTTTCACTCTCCTCTCTCTCGTCTCACTCACCACGAGCCCCGCCACCACCACCGTCTCCTTCTTCTCCTCTCTCTCTCGTCTGCCACCACCACCCACACCAACACCACCGGAGCCCCACCACCACCGTCTCCTTCTTCTCCTCTCTCTTTTGTCTGTCTCTCGTAGGTAAAATCAGTTTATTTTTTGTTTTTTTATTTTTTTTTTTCATTTGTTTTTTTTTTGTTTTTTCCGTTTTTTTTTCTTTTTTTTTTGTTTTTTTTTTTTTTGTTTTTTATTTTCAGTTTTTTTATTCTTTTTTTCTTTTTTTTGTTTTTAGGTTTATTTTTTATTATTTTTTGATAATTTGTTTGTGTTTGTAGGAAAGGACCGATCCGGGGAAGAACGCAAGGTTTGTCGCCACTAAAGATCTAGTTGCCGCCGCTAATTGTTTTTTTCTTTTAAATTTTTATGCTTTTAATTAGGTTTGGTATGTATTTTGGTATGTATTTTGTTTTTATATTTTTTTTTGTTTTTTTTTTTGTTTTTTTATGATTTTTCTGTTTTTTTTTAATTTTTATGTATGTATGTATGTATGTATGTGTGTATGTGTGTATGTATGTATGAGTATATGTATGTATGTATGAGTATGTATGTATGTATGTGTGTATGTATGTGTGTGTGTGTATGTATGTATGTATGTATGTATGTATGTATGTATGTATGTATGTATGTATGTATGTATGCTTGTATGAGTGTGTGTATGTATGTATGTATGTATGTATGTATGTATGTATGAGTATATGTATGAGTGTATGGATGTATGTATGCGTGTATGTATGAGTACGTATGTATATATGTATGTCTGTATGTATAAGTATGCGTGTATGTATGTATGAGTATGTATGTATGTATGAATGTATGTATATATGTATGTATGTATGAGTGTATGTATGAGTATGTGTATGCGTGAGTGTATGAGTATGTGTATGTATGAGTATGTGTATGCGTGAGTGTATGAGTATGTGTATGTATGTATGCGTGTATGTATGTATGAGTATGTGAATGTATATGAGTGTATGTATGTATGTATGTAATGAGTATGTGTATGCATGAGTGTATGAGCATACCGTATGAAGCATACTGTATTGGACATATAGGAAGGCAGGGGACGTTTGATAGCCCTCAGAATGAAGAGAATTATGTAAGCATTTATTTATAATCTATTATATATATTTATAATCTATTAAATCACTTTTGTAAAATACAACACAAGTTAAAGTCACGGGTTGAGTCTGAACGTCAACGGATCGCCGAAGAAGAAGGAGGAGAAGCAGGCAGCTCCCAACAGGTGGATCAGGTTGGTATATATTTGTTTATGTGCGTGTTTAGTTTTCATGTTTTTGAGATTGTTTGTTGGGTTTAAAGTAGGTTAAAACTAATCTATATTATCTTATTAAGGAAGAGTGACGGCTAGATATAGTCATTTTCACTTCCGTACAACTTAAGAAGCAACATGCACAAGTGATTTATGCTTACATAATGAGGGTATAATTGGAACTTTGTGAAACATTAAGACACTTAGAAGGGTATATTAGTAAATTTATCATGCCATTTTAGCTAAAACTACAAAAGTGTTTCCATCCTTGCCCTCAAGAACTGCAATTTAACTGCAATCATTGTCATTATCATTGTAACCTTCACCATAACTCTATCTTTACCATCCATTAAGTGAACCATCAAGGGCAATCATTGTCATAAACCTGTCATCAACACCTTCACCATAACCCTTTGCTTTTGGAATTCCCAGGGTAATGAATCGACCCTGATGTATTAATTCAAGACGTTTACATTTTCCGTCTGATGTTAAGACCCTGCAACCCTTCAATGGACCATCAATCTCACCAGGCCACTATAGTATATAAACTCACCATTCATCCTCTGTTCTTTGCCCTATAGTCCTTGTTCACCCTATTTTCGGATTTCCTCGGGTTGTTGCGCAAACAAAAGTGTGGTTTTAGCAAAGTTGTTTCTTCTCACAAGGTATGAACAATTTTTCATTTTCTGTATTAGTGAGCTGTAGGCAGATGATGAACAGCTGTTATTATTACAGTAACATTACGGGTCAGTAATCATTTAGTTGATTCTCGTGACACTTTTGAGACATAAATGACAACCTCAAGCAGTAACTAACAAAACAAAGTATGTGCTAATGAAATTAATAATGTTTGTTTTGCTTTACTCTGCTTGTAATTGGTCTTTCGTCCATGTATATAATTGATTTTGCATACTTTAAATGGCTTCACAACTTTCCCCACTTCTATGTGTTCACCTCAGATCGAATAGATGTACTCTTACAAGAAAGTTACTTCAGTATGCATTTTATTTATTTATTTATTTTATTTTTTATAAATGGGTTACAAGATTTGATTAGTGATGTGGGTTTGCATGTATAGCGATTTTGTCATTTTGATGACTATATGGCTTGAAATCAAGTAAAGTTGTATGATTTTCTTTAAATTCCTAAAGATCTTGAAAGGTTGTATGGTGAGATTCATCTTTTGAAGACTTTGAAGCATGGTAATATTATGTCGTTTTATACTTGATGGGTTGATACTGCCAGCAGGAATATTAATTTTGTTACTGAGACGTCTACTTCTGGCACACTTATACAGTAAGTTCATAAGTTGTTTTGATCAAATGATTGCATAAACTGTGGTGATTGATGATGCTGTATTGTTTTGTTTGGTTAGGTATAGGCAGAAGCATAAAGGATTATATTAATGCAATCATTCAATCAGCATTGTTGTAGGCAGATCTTGAAAGGTAATTTGGTGTATCATGATCCGCATGTGATTATTAGGGATCTTAAATGTGATACTATTTTTATTAATGGTAATCAAGGATAGGTTATGATTGGTGATCTGGGACTAGCAGCTATCCTCCATAAATCGCATGCTGCTCGTTGTCTTGGTAGGTTCCCTATCCTTAGTTTACAAATGTATGCATGAGGCGCACTCACCGGTGTGGGGCGACAGTGTACATGAGGCGCAGGTCAAATTTGCTTTGTGCATGAGGCATGCAACTTGTATTTGTGCATTGAGAGGCTGTAAATATAGCTTTTCAGGTTGGAATAGAGATTATTACTCATCATATATATAGCTTTTTAGGCTATGCATAAGGTTATTTATATATTAAATCGTATGTAGAGGTTTTTATGTATCTAAATTTTTGGGTGCAATAGAAACCTATAATAAATATAAAAACTTTATATAAATACCTTGCGCCTCATGTACGTGATGTGTGTGCCTTCGCCTCGACTCCGGGGATCCCATCGCCTCGGTGTACCTAGCATGTTCAAAACGAAGCCCGTATCCTTGTTTTAAGAGGAGGAGATGATCAGACTTGTGATTCATTTGTCACAATTTGTAAATAGTTGAAGTTCACACTGATCTTGATTTGTATAACATAATAATATAGGAGTATTTTGTTTCCTTTTCAGGAACACCAGACTTCATGGCTCCAGAGTTTTATGCTGATGAGTACAACGAACGGGTTTGATATATATGTATTTGGAATGTGTGTGTTTTGGAAATGGTTACCTTTGAATATCCTTATATTGATTGCACCTTCCTGTTCAGATCTACAATAAAGTAATAATTATGGTCATGCGTGCATTCCTTGAATTACCTTACTACTGTATATGCAACATCTGCGCCACGCTTTCTATTATTCCAAAAAAACTCCCAACTTAAACATATATCACAAGCAAGGGAGTGGAATTTGGCACTCTTAAGATGACTTTCAGTTGGGCTAATATTACATTTATTTATATCACAATCTCTTATAAGACTTAGAGTTAGATAGTAGAAATATAAAAGTAGTTTCAATTAGAAACTGAAGAGAAATTAGTTTGCAGTTTTGCAATACTGAGTAATAGACTTGTAGTTGGGGCGTAGGAATTAAGTACGACGGAAAAGGACTTATTGATACATGTTTGGCTGCAAATGAGCCAATGACACGTAAAATATGTTGAATTTTATTTAATCAATTGGCCTTTTCTATTGCGATGGTTCCACGTTTTTATTTTTCAAGTTATATAGATACAGTTGAACAATGGTTAAAACTATGATAATAAATTTATAAAAGTATTTATGTGTCAGACTAAATATAGTTAAAATATTGTCAAACGATGTAATAGGATAATAATAGCATTGCAATTTCTCGAATAAATAGTAAACACTTTAATATGTGTACGAAGATATTTCAGTTCAAATTTTTTCATAGAAAAAAAAAACATTCTCAAAATCTTTTTTTTATTCAAAGTTCAACCACTATACAAGTTTGGAATAGAAGGCCAACTGTCTGTTAACAAACATGGGATAAATGAGCAATTTTTTTAAATGTAATGAATAGGTAATTTTATTGAATGAGTCAACTGACCAATTTTTTGTCGTTTTATATTGTTATGTATAGTATCAAAATATGGTTGACACTCTATGGCTATTTTTTTCCCTTTTCCCCGCTCTCTATATTTGGGTAAATTTTTAATTTTACTTAATGGGTCAAATGGACAATTTTTATGATTGTTCTTGCTAAATGGATCAAATGAGTAGTGTTATTGAGTGGGTCAAACATATCACACGTAATTGATCTCTTTAGTTTCCACAAGTTAGGGTTATTTTTGCTCTTTTTCTTCATTCATATGGAGATTTCAATGTATAAAGTTCCGAATTCAACCCCATATGTTATTTAATTCTTAAGCTAATGTGATTAGAGAAAAGACTACAATAGCATGGTAATCTTATACTTTTAAAAAACCAGTTAAGCACAAACTTTTAGGATAGTGTACTTAAGTCGTAAATTATATATTTGATGGTCTGAATTTGCTCAATAGAACTAGGAATAAAAATAGTTGCACGACTACTTTGGCAGATGGTGTAGGGATAGAAAGGCAGGAAAGATCTTAAAGTAAAAAGAGAGACATTGCCAAAAAAAAAACATGATGTCGGATATTCTATATTTTTTTTGGGGGGGGGGGGGTTGGGGGGGGGGGGGGTATTTACATGAACCTAGGTTGATGAATTTATTTCTCTGTAATATGATTGCGAATTATTTCTATACGACACCATGGATTTATGTTTATATAGTTGCTAACTATGGGGTGTTGATGTACTTGGAACCTAGACAGGTTACCTGAGTATGGCGGTTCGGTATTAAACTGCTACTGATGTTCATTGCATTTTCGTGACGTAGGTAGGTTTACCTGCTAAAACAAAACAGACCACTTGATGAGCTCCTAAGCTTTGATGGTTAAATGGTAAATCATTTGTATGCTAGATTAAGGTATCCTTTCACATTTGGGTAGCTGTTTATGTATATTTTAGTAGATTGATTCTGTATTATGTAATACAATGAATCTATAGGCGCTAAAATGAATGTATTGGCGGGTAATACAATGGTTTCAAAATGCGTACTGTCGTAAAATGTTAGAAACACGGAATGGGTTGTGGTTCGTACTACACTTCATAGAAGAATATGTATTAGTTGGGACACCCGCCGCAACGCGCGGGCCTTCCCACTAGTATTATTTGGGGTGTTTGAAGGTTGCTATATTTGAAGAGGTGTTGGGTAGTCGTCGCAGACAAGCTATCGGGATTGGGCATATGCCTTTTCCGAAAGAAAGCCTTCCTCAAGTTACGCCTACGGAACCGATGTTTACACAGGTATCTCTTTGTAGTTTAAATGTTAGTATTTGACCCGTTTGGTATAAATATGTTTAGTAAATAGGATATTTGACCCATTTGGTATATATTTGTAGTTATTTGTTAATAGTTGACCCATTTGGTATAAATATGTTTAGTAAATAGGATATTTGACCCATTTGGTATATATTTGTAGTTTAAATGTTGATAGTTGACCCATTTGGTATAAATATGTTTAGTAAATAGGATATTTGACACATTTGGTATATATTTGTAGTTATTTGTTAATAGTTGACCCATTGGTATAAATATGTTTTGTAGGAGCAACTTAATGATATCATAGCGACTCCTCAATTCCAAACGCAATTGCTCCAAATGGCTAATCAATTGGTCCAACAAAGGCTTGGAAATCAAGGCGGAAGTGGTAATAGTGGCGATCACGATCACGACGATGAAGACGAAGACTTTTAGGCAGTTTTGGTATGTTTGTTTAGTTTTGATGGTGTATGCTTGAATCAAATATTAGGTTGGTATGTTAGTTTAGTTTGTTTGATATGTTTTGACAAATGTTTGTTTAACTTTGTTATGTTTATTTATATATATGTAGATGTTGGTTAATTATTTTGTTATTATTTAGTTTGGTTATGCGTGTGTGAAGTAAAACGAATAGCAAAAAAAAAAAGCGTCCGCTAAAAGTCTTGCCCAGATTACATAGGAATCTGCCACGTGGCATGCCACGTGTCATGCCACGTAGCAAAAAAAAATAAAGTTAAAAGATAATGCCACGTGGATAAATAGCTTTAGCGAGGACACCTTTAGCGGCAACAGGAGCAATAGCGACAGACAAAAGGTGGCAAGACCATTAGCGGCAACCGTCACCGCTAAAAGTCGTGCCGCCGCTAAAGGTATACCTTTAGCGGCAACAGGCGTCGCCGCTAAAGGTCCAGTTCCTTGTGGTGACCCCACTAGCCACATGTCTGATCTCAATGAAGATACCATCACAACGAGGCCAAAATGAAAAAAATAAGAAAGTCGTCGCCGAGTCTTCAAGCAAATCATCATGCGTTGACGAATTTGGGTCATATCGAGTGATGAAAGAAGATAAACTAAACCAGTTAGTCACCTTACAATCTCAACAATGAGAAAAAAACTTTAGAATGCGAATTGTTGAGACAAATGCAATTTTACCACGACTTGAATATGTTTTCAAAACCGCACGACCACCTCAATGGTAAATCTTTGGACTTGGTTTTCAAACGTAAAGAAGAAATAGCAGTGAAATACGATTGGAAGCGTTATTGGGTTGAAGGCGACTAGGAGGACGAAGGCGAGGAGTAAATTTAGGTGTTTGTATGTTTATTTTTTAAATAATGTTTCTTGTACCTTTTTTAAATTTTAATGGAACAGTTATTTTTTTTAGTTTTTTTATAAACGGTTCTTTTAAATCAAACGGTCATTCTTTTAAAACGGTAATTAAAAAAAAGGAAAACTAAAAAATAAATATTTTAATGAAGTGAATCGGTTAAGTGTTGCCTTCAAAAAATTGTTTCAATGAAGTAATCAGTGAAATAATGTGACAATGCATAATTGGTTAAAATCAATGAAAGAAAAAAAATCCACTAGTACCACCCTTTCCCCTTTAGTTTTTTTTAAGTGCCAAGTTTTTCTTTATTAAATCTGTGTTGTATTTCCTTTCCAAATTATTTCTCTTTACATTAACATGACAATAACAGGAAAAGAAAAAGAAAAAAAATAAACTAGATAACATCAATTTTCAGTTCAAGAGATTTGCTTTTATTCAATGACCATAATTTACACACCACCAAATCATCAATCAATATGCCTTAGGTGAGATTGTGTCAAAACTTGATACAAGCTTCCTAATGCTAGAATTTGCAACCCCTCATCAACAGAAACTCAAGCATCCGTCTCAAGGCCAAATCTTGAATTTTTTTTTTCATGTGGTGATTTATTTTACAAAATCTTCAGTTGCATAATCTAACTGTGCAAGCTACTGCCTGTGCCCAATACTTAAGTCTTGCTTTCACATCTTCAGGACGATCACCTACAACAATTTGTACAAAGAGTCACAAACAAACACTAATTAAGTAATCCCATATAAAGAAACCACAAGAAGTGCGAACCCGGTGTACACCAAGCTCCCATATGCATGGGCTGGGTGTCGGGCCACAACCACAAATCCACAACCAAGTTAATAGACATAAGTGATAATTGACTGAAAAAATTGGACCATACAAAACCAATGGTTCAGTTTTATATTTTCAAAAAACCACATTAATTTTATGGTTTGGTTTGGTTGTATCTTTTTGAAAACTAAAAACCGAACCTAATGACCAAAAAGACTGTTTATTTTTTAATGTTTGTTAATTGTTATTGAATTTATGGATTAGAGTTTTTTTTTCTTTTTAAATGTTCAAAGTAATTTATAACAAATTTACTCAATGGTGTAGCCCGAACCCAACCCATGCTTTGAAAAGTAAAAACACAAAAGGCCAAAAGCAAAGCTTTTGTCAAGTTCAAGTCCAAACCGACCCATACACCCCTTGATGTCCTTACCCTACATTCCACAACAAACCGTTTCCACAACTCAAACCCGTAACCAGTGGCGTATCCAGGGTTCCTTTCGTAGATTTTCACTGATTTTCACTATTTTTTCAAAATTTTCTACTAAATTTTTCAATTTTTTTCAAACCGAGGGTTCCTGGAACACCCAAAACCCCCTGTATCCGCCCTACCCGTAACCTCCATGTCACAAGACAACAACTTACCATTGTTCCAAGGTTCGCCCAGTTAATCATTGAAACTAAAAAAATAAAATAAAATAAAATAAAATAATAATAATTATAAAAAAAATAAAAACAAAAACTCACCAGGACTAGAAATCTTCCAATTAGCAATAGGAGGTGGGGAAGAAACCGGTTCATCAACAACCGACTCCTCAGGCGACTTCTGTTGGTCATCAAGAAACTTCTGACTCATCGAATAACACAACTCCAAAGCCGGCAAAGTGTTACAAAGCTCCGGTATTTCATCATAACTAAACCCAACCCTAAATCCAAACACCCTTTAAGTTCATCAAGATCTTCATCAGTTAAACTTTTAGCCCTAACAAGTTCATCATCATCAACATACCCTTCAAGAAACACTTGATTTCTCTTTCTGGGTATGCTGTTTTTGGGCCAAGAATCTTGTTTCTTGAAGAACCCAGATTTTGTTTCGTGATCTAACGTTGTTTGATCGGAGAATTCGAGGTTTTGTTGAGTAGTATTTGTTTTGGAAAAGGTAGATCTTGTTTCGTGTGAATAACTTCCCATGGTTTGGTTATTGTTGCTTACGTGGTTAAAAGTACTTGTGTGAGGGTAAGTGTAGGGTTTTTATAGAAGAAAAAGTTCACTAACCACCCCTTATATTTAATTAAATTACAAAATAATTGTCACTTGAAGACAAATTGTTCTGGCCAAGTGTTTGAATCAATCAATATCGATGTATACTATAATATATATACACATTATTTAAGTTCAAAAGTTTATGTTTACCTTTTTTTTACACCTTAATTATTGAAAGTTTGTAAGTATTTGTAAAAGTGTCAACACTATTGGTCTATTGTAAATAATCTTTTGAAAGATGAAGAAATTATATGTATGTATTAGTTTTTTTTTACTCAAATCATATTTCTTTATTTCATAACTGTCAAATTACATTAAAATGCGCATTTGAAAAGTTCAATATAGACGAGATTAGATAGAAGTATCTAAACGTTAATAAGATTTTATATGATTTCATATGAATTAAGAGTCATGTCATTCAAAATTGTGTATTTCATGTTATGAACTTTCCATGATTCAAAGGAAGTACAAAAAAACCAATACATAATTTGGTTGTACATGTGTGGTTGCGAGTTTTAGGTCATAAGTTGTCGGATACTAATTCAAAAACCAAGATACTTGTGAAACAAGTAAAATGAACACGTTAAAAAACATGGATATCAAGAATTATAAGATTTGGAGGAGTATTGATCAAGAAAATATAGCTTGAACAATGCCTTGGGAAAGAAGGCCCAAATAAGAGGTTATTATTATTTTACTTACCTATTTGATTTTTTAGCATTCTTATATTATGTTTTGAAGTCCTAGATTAGTTATATATAAGTTTTTATTGTATCGTTTCAAATAATTGATTGAAAAATAAAGTTGAGTTTCATTTGTTTTATTAAATTCGAAGTTATATGTTATATTATAAAACTATAAAATAAATAAATGGAGAGACATGTGGGCTTAAGTGTAAGGAGAAAAAACAAAAGGGTGAAAGTGAAACATAGAAAAGAAGAGAGACAACAGCTGTCGTGATGTGAGGCATCATCACTCATAATCATGAGGATCTGAACATGACACGTGGCGCCGGCATGTGGCTCCCGCAGCCCCGCCCATGTTTTTATTGGTGCTTCATAGTTTTGTCCTCGTGCAATCACAAGACTACACAAAAATATGTTGACTGACCCTTATCCTTGATTGGTTATCAATATAGGTCACCATGTCTTATGCCAATTTCCAATTTATTTAACCCATAATGGTTTTATTATATTTTTATTCTGGTATATACACATTATTTTCTTTGTGTGAATATACATTGTAAATCGATTTTTTAGTTACTATTGCCCCGTTGCTTAAACTAATACTCCATTGTTATTAAATTAAGGCTCCATCTATTTAGACATCATTAAAATCTGTTTAGACACCTTAAGTATGTCTTGTATTGGTCTATACGAGATATACTTAGGTCAAAAGCTGCAAACTGACTTCCCAGGAAATGTCAGTCTGTAACCTCGTACCAATATGCCTTGTATTGGTCAATACAAGACATATAGGGTTTACATTTTTATCTTTCAACCCTAGTTTCATTCAAGTATGTGGGTCTGATATTCCACGTATTGGGCAATATGAGGAGTTTTTTTTTTTTTTACTATATTGTTGTTTCTAAGCAATTAAAAATGGATACCAAAACATGATAGTAATGCAAACCATCATTACTATCATTTATCACCCAGACACCACCAATCACTTCTAGTCTGCTCATCTTCCTTAACTCAAACTTTTCATCTCTTTCTCGCCATTTTCTTTAAAAAAACAGTAAAGGAAGAATGTTTAGCTCCTTGTTCGAATTATGGATCTCGTTGTTGCTACGGTTAGTGGATACCATGGAAACATTGAGGCGTAGTTCGTCAAGGAAAGATAGTCGCTTGTGGCTGTTCATTGTTTTTTTTTTTCGCTTTCTTCAAAACATTTATTTATATGAGATTCTTGCTATACTATAACATCATCGATATACCCTACTATTCTGGTCAAGCTACTGTTCGTCACTTGGAAGGTATGTCTTTAAAACAGCATGCTGACTTTCTACTCTATTTGTTATAGTTTTGGTGAAAATTTATGGTTCTAATGGTCCAGGCAAATACAAATTTCTCATGGTATTAGTCCATGCATTCATTAAATAAATAATAAAAAACATTTGAAAATATATAATTATTAGAAATAAAAATTAATTTTAATAAATAAACAAATAATAACTAAAAACTTACGCTTCCTGGATTGTTTGACGAGTGCTTTAAACATATTGTTGACGTTATACTGGTATCTTTCAGGTGTGGGAGACTCGCATAACCCAGAACATGAACATGTAAATTCCTCCCAATCAAGGTGTGTAAAGGATTTCTTGCGCGTTTAAAAATGTTCTGATAAGTGTGATACCTACAAAGATATTTGTTAGCGTTTGGGAAAATTTTGTCACAACGCGTTCATAAGCGTCCGGTCTCTGTCAGTTATAATAACAGGCAGCTCCATACACTCTTTCAAAATAGACTTAAGATGCTCAAGGACCCATATGAAGTTTTTTTCACGTTCCTTCAAAACAATGGCATTAGCACAAAATGACTGGTTTGTCGACGTCATACCGAGAACTTGCACTAACGGTAAACGGTACATGTTGGCCTTATAGGTCGCGTCGATCAACAATACATGCGGGAAAGCCCGCCACTTTTTGAAAGATAACAGATGCATAAAAAAATGTCCTCAACCACATTTGTTGAAGGATCCTCTCAAGTGTAATACGTGTATTTTTTTCTCAACCAGCAGGTTTTTGTAACCCTATGTGTTTTCCTGATAATTTCCATGATATTTTTCAAAGTCATTACAACAATCTACAAATTTAGTTTTATCATAAAAATAAAACTTTTATAATATAATCTTAACTAAAATTTTATAAATATTCTTTACAAAAAAAAAAAAAATCATGTAATGGCTAATAACAAACCGGATGCATATTTGACTATTTGAGATACCATTATGAAAGTTGATTCCAAATTTAGGCTTTATCACTCAAAAACCGACGTTGAACTCATTTCCAATCGCAAAAATCGTTTTTGTATTATCTCGGATGAGTTGTTACGATTCTAACCGACCTTAACATATCTCTATTCCAAATTCAAGTTTAATCTCTATCACAAACACTTCTATAAATTGAACCTTCTCATTCCTCTTGCTCTCATTCCATCTCAATACCTACAATTAATTTCCTCTGTTCCTCGCACTAAGCTTTCGGAACTGAACCTGTTCAACGTTTTTGTTGCACTTCAGGTTCGTTTTTATGCAATTAAATGTTTGATTTTGGTCGATTAGTTCTACTAATTAAAACCTCCAAATTATTTCTAAAAATCGTCGTAGTTCGAAGGTGAAGAGATGTATACCCGCGCACAGCGCATGGGCCCACATCTCCATTCAACACAACACGTGGCGCTGACGTGGTTTTCCAGAACCATCGCATGAAACCTCTTACAGGACACCTGTCATCCGACAAGGAAAAGGACATTCAGCCAATCAGAGGCGATTATTCCCTGCTCCATGATCACCTGCATGTACGAGGTACAGAATAGTACGAGAAAGGACAGTCGCGAGACACGTGGACCAATGACAGAGGGACAACGCATCGAGTGACAACGGCTGGGATCGTACAGCCAGCTGTCATTCCTTCTCCAACCAATCACAAGCCACTCCAGAGGCCTATAAATACCTCCTCGGTCAGACGAGGAAGGGTATTCATCATCCAAGAGAGAATTTCACATAGTTGAGAAGGATAGATTATAGTCGAAGCGCTGTAACAATTACATGTCAAGAGTCCTGTAATGTCCATTGATTGTTAATAAGAATCATACCATTACTCGTGCTTTCATACTTAGTACATTGTTATATTGGTATTTCTTCATTGGCGCCATCCGTCTATTGAGTATCTAAGAAAAGCAAAATACTAAAAAACTTCTATCTTTCTAATACAACAACTATGTCTCTCATACCTCCATTACCGGACTTCCCCAGTGGTAACCCAGGCACCGATGCTGCTCAGGCACGCACCGGCCAGTCAGGGAACACAGAAGTCCAACAACACGCAACAAACACAGGTCCGATTATCACTCCATCCTCAGAAACAAGACGGACCCCATCTTTTCAATACCTTGCGGAGACGAATCAGGTTTCCCCAGTTGACAACTACACGCCGATGGTTAGTCCAGAGGTGTGGTACGCTCAACAAAAGGAAGCCCTGAAACGCGTCTACATGCAAAAAAATGAAAGAGCAACAGCTCAGAGAGACCGCCCGCACACACTTTCTTACAGCGAAGGAAGACCCATCAGCGTGTCTGAAGGGCCGTCCGCGCTGCCAAGAATAATGGCGGAAATAACCATGACACAGACCCAACATGGAGGGATGACTCAGATGAGTCTCAAAGCCAATTCACCCCGACATAAGCCAGCCCTTGAGCAACACTGTTGACCGAGGGCACTTATGACCGGTGATGACGACCTTACGAAACCCTATTACCCCCCATCGTTCATGGAAAAATCGAAATTCACTCCGCGCATTGCGCTGGCCCCACTGCCCCCAAGGACAAAGATCCCAACCACCTTGGTAAATTCGATGGCACTGGGGACCCAGACGATCACCTGAGAACCTTCGAGGTCGCAGGAAAATGCGCGCAGTGGATCCTACCAACATGGTGTCACATGTTTGCGCAGACACTCACGGGTGCCGCGCGAGTATGGTTCGACAGCCTACCAAATGGAAAAATAGACAACATCAAAGAATTGACCGATAAATTCTCAGATCATTTCAGCCAAAACAAGCGCATAGAGCGCGACTCAACTGACATCCTACAAGTGCGACGGCGTGACAACGAGTCAATTGAAGACTACATCACACGGTTCAATCGTGAAGCACTCCAAATCGGACCCATCGGTTTCGAGCTCATGAAAGCAGCCTTCACACAAGGAGTGCGATGTGACTCCCTCATCCGCACCTTGGCTGGCTGTACAGAATGCCCAACACTGGGACGAGATCATGAGAGGTGCCAAAAATTATGCCAAAACTGAAAGAGAACTATCCGTCTGGAACCGAGTGCAGGCACCGCAATACACGGACGCTCAAACCCAAGCGCGCGCAACAAGCATGGCAGCAAGACATAAGGGGAAGAGGATCTGTCTGGACAGGCTCCAAGGAGGCGTCCAGGTAGAAACCAAACCCACCGAAGTCCACGAGCACAGAAGTAATACCCCACACGATCACAGATCAGAAAAGGGAGCCAAAATAATTGGACCCCATTGACAAAAACGCCAGCGCAAGTACTGGCAACAGAGAACGTTACCTTCCAGAGCCTAAACTGATCAAAAGACGGGATAACCTTGACCCAGGAAAGTTCTGCGCGTATCATCAAGATATAGGTCACGACACAGATAAATGCTATCAGTTACGACAAGCAATCGAGGAGGCCCTAAAATCAGGGAAACTCGGGCACTTACTGAAAAATGTCGAGCGCAAACAGCATGAAGGGCCACCTCCGAAGAAAATAAAGAAAGTTAGCATGATGATACACTCTGATAGGCGCAAACAAGCAAAGCGCAAACCTGAGCAACCGGCAAAATGGCGAGAACAACAAGTGCGTTTCCAGCAGTCAAGGGTGGACCTTCATCCACCCGCGCGCTAATCATCACCGCCATTTTCGACCACTACAGAACCACCCGCGCATTCATCGATACAGGAAGACATTATGATATCATTGTACGAGCAATGCTTTAACCTCTTGGACGAGGAAGACAAGCAGCGCTTGCGCCCAATCAATTCACCAATCATGGGCTTCTCGAATGAGGTCATAACCCCACTGGGCGAAATCTCTTTTCGCCTAACAATGGGGGACAAGACCCATTCGAGAACGGAAGACGTCACTTTCCACGTCACCCAGCAACGTCTAAGTACGACATCATTCTGGGGCGCGAGGCCATGGCCGCCTACAACATGGTTCCCTCAACAGTTCATGGAGCTATCGGTTTTCCCACTCCAACGGGCCTGGCAATCATATGGGCCAACAGAGAATGTTAGAGGAACCTCACCCCGCAAAAATGTTGAAGCCAGCCCACGCACAGAGCCAGAGAAATGGATCCTTAACCATAAGTTCCCAGAGCAAACAATAACACTGGGACCAGCTATCTCCGAAAACATCCGGGACCACCTAAAACAACTCCTGAGAAAAAACATGGATGTCTTCGCATGGCAGCCATCGGACATGGTATGGGTCCCGCGTGAACTTGCCCACACAAGCTTAACACCTATCGCTCAGTCGAACCAATTGCGCAAAAGCGCAGAAGTATGGGCGCAGAAAAGACACAAGCAATGAACAAGCAGGTAAGCGAGCTACTGAAAGCCGGCATATTGAGGGAAACAAGGTACCAAACTTGGGTCGCAAACCCAGTAATGGTCAAGAAGAGCAAACGGAGGCTGGAGAATGTGCGTGGATTACACAGATCTTAACAAGGCTTGGCCAAAAGACTGTTATCCTCTCCCAGAGATCGACCTCAAAATCGACTCCCTCGCGCCATTCCGATTCAAATGTTTCCTGGACGCCTACAAAGGCTACCATCAGATCCAAATGGCGCTAGAGGATGAGGATAAAACAGCTTTCAGGACGGATAAAGGCGTTTTCTGCTCACCAAGATGCCGTTCGGGCTAAAGAATGCGGGTGCCACATATCAGCGACTGATGGACCGCGCATTTGCAAAGCAAATTGGGAAGAATCTGGAAGTTTATGTGGATGACCTAGTCATCAAAAGCAGAGAGGAAGATCAGATGTTGAAAGACATTGAAGAAACCTTTGAGCACTTGAAAGAAATGCACATGAAGCTCAACCCTAGCAAATGCGCGTTCGGAATGGAAGAAGGGAAATTTTTGGGGGTAATCGTCTCCAAAGATGGTTCCTCCGACCAAACCCAGAAAAAATCCAAGCCATAGCGCAAATGCCTTCCCCGTCAACGTTAAAAGAGGTCCAAACACTGAATGGGCGCTTAGTATCCATCAACAGATACCTTTCTCACCACGCAAGTAAGTCAATCCCATTCATCGAGACATTGAAAAGCTGTCTAAAAAAGAACCAGTTCAAATGGACCAACGAAGCAGAAAAAGCATTCCAGGACATGAAAGCCCTGCTTGATGGAATTACCAACGCTCACTGCACCATTACCAAGAGAGCCTCTGACAATGTACCTATGCGCCACAGAGAAAGCAGTAAGCGCGGTACTAATGGTAGATCGCAAGCTGTCCAAACGCCATCTACTATATCAGCAGAGTCCTAACGGACGCGGAGACAGGATACACCACATGGAAAAAATGGTGTTAGCATTGGTGCACGCTTCGCGCAGACCCGCGGATATTTTCAGGCCAACCGATTAATGTGCTAAGCGACTACAAGCTGAATAATGTCCTGTCTAAACCAAACTGTCAGGAAGGCTAGCCAAATGGGCCATGGAGCTGGGTGAGCATACCATCTTCTACAAAACACGACCAGCAATCAAAGGGCAGATCTTAGAAGACTTCATAGCAGAAGTACCTCAAGAAAATGTTGAAGAGTGCAAAAGCAGAGCAAAGCCCGCGGCCTGCATGCGATGACAAAGCAATATGGAACCTCTACAACAGATGGAGCTTCAAATGATGATGGCGCCGCGCAGGCATCCGCTCGTTAATCCAAAGGCGCAGAATTTACCTACGCAATCCGCTAGAGTTCAAAACGACAAACAACGAGCTGAGTATGAAGCTTTCCTTGCAGGATTACCATCGCGCAGAAGCTAGGCGCTAAGCACGTCTTCGCACATGTAGATTCCATGCTAGTGGCGGGGCAAATCACCGGGAAATATGAAGCCAAAGATCCATCCATGATAACGTATCTCCAGCACGCAAAGGAATTAATGAGCAATTTCTCAAGCTGCACCATCGACCACATCAGCCGCAGTCAAAACAAGCCGGCAGACGCTCTAAGCAAAATGGCATCCACAAACTTCGGCCATTTAGCAAAAGAGGTCCGGTCTAAGTTCTAAGCGAACCGACTGTTCCACCCAAAGAAGTTCATGTAATCCAAACGGGTGTTTTGACAGCTGGATGACCCCAATTATATCCTATCTCACTACGGGCACACTCCAGATCAACGCGCAGAAGCCAGGAAGGTACAGCACAAAGCCTCCAGTACCAAATGCAAGATGTAGTGCTGTACCAAAAATCCTATCTGGGGCCATTATTGAGATGTGTCGATGGGGGGGGGGGGGGGGACGCAGATTACCTAATAAGAGAAATACACGAAGGGATATGCGGGATACATGCAGGGCCGCGCATGGTGGTGGCAAAGATCATGAACGCAGGCTATTACTGGCCTGCATGCACCTCGACGCACTTAAAGGCATACGTCGCTGCGACTCTTGCCAGCGCCATGCCCCAAACACCATGCGCCCCAAAAAGACCTCATACCGGTGACCTCTGCATGGCCATTTCGGAAATGGGCCATAGATATCTTGGGACCATTCCCAATGACCACCCGCAAAAAGAAGATACTTGATAGTCGCAATCGACTACTTCACAAAGTGGGTAGAAGCCAGCCATTAGCAGAAATCACGGCAAGCCATGTGAAAAAGTTTATATGGCATTCCTTATCTGTCGCTTTGGACTACCCATGGAGATTGTCACAGACAATGGACCCAATTCGCAGATAAAGGACTCTTAAAGTGGTACGCCGATTTACACATAAAACCCATCTTCACGTCAGTCGCGCATCCACAGGGCAATGGCCAGGTAGAGCGCGCAAACAGAAGTTTGGTCGAGGGTATCAAACCAAGGCTGGGAACGAAAGGAAAGGCTTGGGCAGAGGAGTTGCCGAGCGTGCTATGGGCCAATAGGACTCTAACAAAAACGAGCACCGGCGAAACCCCATTCAGCCTAACCTATGGCTCCGAGGCAATGATACCAGCAGAAATCGGGGTGCCCATCAGCAAGAGTCCTCTCAGCGAACCACACCGACAACGACAAGGAGCTGCGCATCAACCTAGACCTGCTTGAAGAACGCCGCACCTTGGCAGCGATAAAAGAGGCAAATTACAAAAAGCAGTTGGAAAAGTATTACAACGCCAAGGTTAAGCTCAACATTTTCAAGGCAGGGGATTTTGTCTTCAGAAACAACGAGGCCAGTGGC